>JAQFYG010000826.1:0-23718 GCA_034694325.1 Entomobrya corticalis
CAAAAGTAACCGCGATATGTTTTCATTCTACTTCACAGTTACGTTTCCAGAAGACATTTGTTCGCTCCTAAAGTATGTAAACGGCTATCATGCTCTTGGATTCATACTATTATGGGTCATTTCACATACTATTGAGCTGTTTTTGATTTTAGCAATAGCGACGGTAAGTGTTAGATAATTTATGCTCATTGCAATTTTATAAAGTTGCGTGTGTGCAGTACTATATTTTTTCTAAACAGGACAATTTGCGGTTCTGTAGGACTTACCTTACCTCAGTTGCCCCATTACTTTGGACTCTGATTATGCTAACTTTCAGTTTGGTGATGTGGTCCGGTTTAGACCCTTTGGAGAACAACAGTATGACCAAGTTTATCATTGTCGTTGGTAGCAGTACTATTTTGGTTGCAAACTTTCTTAGTTATTTCATGAAATCCGTTTCCGAACATTTGAATTACTTGTCAATTTTCATGATGATTAATGAGCGCAGTACATTGATTGAATATGTATAATAAAAATATTAAGGTACTTTTGCTTATTTGTTTTGTTTAATATTTATGATGAAGATTAGAGAAACATGGTTGATTAAATTAAATTTTGCATGCATTCTTTCGTTTCTAACTTTGAATGTTATTTGTGTTCTTATTTTGCGGAAGTAAATAAATTCTGTTTTACTAATAATATATTGGAAGATGAATAATTGAATGTTTAAAAAATATAATATATCGGGTACAATGTCATTTGTTGTATTTGAAATGATGAATGTCATCATGAGTATTTGGAGAGTAGTATGTAATGCCATTATTCTCCAGTGTATCGTGGCGGCCTCTTATCTTTGAAGGCTACAAGTCCTTCAATTCTATCTTTTGTGGGTATAACTTGAGCATAGCACTGTTCTTCAATGGTCAAACCAGAACTCAGATCAACTTCTGATCCCCTGCTAATAGCAATTTTTGCCATTCGTACTCCAACAGGGCCGTTTGGAATGATTTCTTCTGCCAATTCTACCGCACGATGATAAGCTGCATCACCTTCCTTGTTTTGGTCAACAACTTGATTCACCAAACCAATTCTAAACGCTTCTGTCCCATCAATTACACGCCCAGTAAATATAAGCTCTTTGGCAATGGCCGGTCCTACCACTCTTGGAAGTCGTTGAGTACCACCTCCACCTATGTTATCAATACAATACAGCTATGTATTGTTATTATACTACGTTATTAATATTTAATTAATGAAATGCTTTTAAAAAAGCACTGCACCTGGAATAATTGCAAGACGTGTTTCAACAAGTCCCATTTTTGCAGAGGAAGATGCCACTCTTAAATCACATGCTAACGCCAACTCTAATCCACCTCCAAGAGCTGCCCCATCTAAAGCAACAATTATTGGCATTGGGAGAGTTTCTAATGACGTAACGAATCCTCTCATTCTCGCAACGAATGGACCAACATCAGACGGCTTCATTGTTAATCTCTCCTTTAAATCAGCTCCAGCGCAAAATATTCCTGGCACCATGCTACGGATAATAACAGCTCTAACATCTTTGTCATATCGTACACTGTGTACGGACTCCTCAAATCTTCCAATCAAATTCTTACTAAATGCATTTTTCGCTTTCGGACGGTTCATCCCCATCACAGCTATTTTCCCTTGGCCATCTTTTTCAATGTAGTTCAAAATAAAATCCTCATTTGCTGCCTGTTCTGAAGTAGCTACAGAATATGACCTACAGGAAATTACTCTGTGAGCATGAGACTTCTGCAATGTTTGAGAATGCAATAGTCTCCTGACAGCTCCTAACACGGTCATAATTCAGCAGTGTTTTGAACAAAACTACGCAGCAATTAATTTCGATGAGTAAATTGAATGTGGGAAGGAGACAGGGGAAAGGTCAATCTGACAACATATATCGTAAAATTTAGTCCTCTTCTTAAAGTTGACAATGTCAAGGTCAAACACAGGATATGCAACAAGATAACAAATACTCATAAAGGATTGCTCAGTTTTCAGTTTACAAAAATCACATTCCCCCAAATTGGAATCATTTGATACATGCCTAATCAAAACTTTTAACTATAAACTAACGGTTGACGGTTGAAAGTAAAATCGTACAATCGTATGATCTCTATTAAAACTCCTAGATCTGGTGGTGTGACGAATATATTAATCCAATACATTTAATTTTTGTAATAATTAATTTACTATTACGGTTCCCGTTTTCTTGAGGAAAAAGCCACTTATGTACGTGTCAAAAAAACAAGTTTAATGTTATATTTGAGCATATGAAATCCAATAATCTTTAATGCATTCTGTGAATTCTGTCTGTCACATGTTCAGTTAAATACAGATGCTTTGTATTTTTGTTTATGAAGACTTCTGTGCATCTGTTTTTAGCTGCTTTGATTTGATGGATAGTGCATGAATGTGTGTACAAACAAGTAACACATGACTGAAGGTATAGCGTAACCCCATTTCTGTTGGTGGAAAACATCTGCTTTGAGAGTAGCGAAAAGAGAAGAGGTGATAAGTAAATGAATTTGAATCATTGTCTATAACGTTTCGCTAGAGGATAATCATTGATAAGTAGTGGGACAGTTAAGTTGTTAAAGATTTAATAGTCGGTTTATTTTTGTCACTTTTGAAACTTCAATTAATTTGGTACAAACTGCAGTTGATAGTTTATTTTTTGTCGGAGCATCATGTCCAATCCAATTAAGGTAAAAACAAACACACTACCGATATTTAGGTATTTAAATTTTAAATGCCTTGTTGTAATATTCAGTCATTGTTTTGCAAGAAAAATCATTGATTTGTCTTTTTCCTTTGCTTCATTATATTAGCGGTACCGACGAGATGAACCCGAAGAAGAAGCGAGCAAACTTAGTGATCTTGAAGATCCCCATTATACTCCGTATGTCCCTGTCAGAGAGCGGAAGTTGGACAAACTTTCTAAACTGGGAGCTAAAGTTTATTTGTCGAAAAAGGCTGTGAATGAATCTTCGGACTCTGAAAGAGATGATGAAAAATCGGGCGAGGAAGAGGATCCTCAAGCATTGGCGAGAAAGGAGAATATTTCTTTACTGGATCAACATACAGAACTAAAAAGAATTGCTGAAGGTAAGAGTGTGAATTCAATTTGTTTCATTATTGGTTCTTTTTTACATGGCTTAATGTGAAACTTTATTTTTTAATAGCCAAAAAGGAAAGCGCAATGGAAAAACAGTTGAAGGAAGAAGAAAAGATTTTGGAAAGTGTAGCGGAAAAACGGGCTTTGATGGGTGTTGCTGAGTTAGCCAAAGGTATTCAGTACGAAGATCCAATAAAAACTAGGTAAGTACTAGATGACTAGACTAGTACACAATTTAATTTTTATTTTTTAAATTAAATGCACATACCGATTGCCTAATAAAACGTGAACTTTATTGTCATTGTCACTATTAGTTGGAAGCCTCCAAGATATATTCTTGCAAAGCCAGTCGCTAGAAATGATCGAGTCAGGAAGAAGTATTGCATCTTAGTTGAAGGAGAGGAAATCCCACCACCAATAAAGAATTTCGAAGAAATGAAATTTCCTGTCGCCATAATTCGGGCTATGAATAAAAAGGGAATCGTTAAGCCGTCTCCTATTCAGATACAAGGAATTCCGACAGTGTAAATAGCCTTTTATTTTATTTCATGATGTCAGATTTGGTGTATTTGTATTTGCAACTTTATTTTGGATAAATAACTAGGTTGTCTGGAAGAGATCTAATTGGAATCGCATTTACAGGAAGTGGCAAAACACTTGTTTTCGTACTGCCGATTTTAATGTTTTCCTTAGAACAAGAACATAAATTACCTTTCGCAAAAGACGAAGGTCCATACGGTAAGCTTCAAACCATTTATTGCTTGCTTGATAGTTTAATTATTCAGTATAAAAAATAGTCATCAATTTTGTATTTTCTACGTAGGTCTGATTATATGCCCCTCCAGAGAATTGGCGAGGCAGACGTATGAAATTGTACAATATTACTGCAAATATCTGCACGATGAAGGTTTTCCAGAAATTCGATCATGCTTGGTCATTGGTGGTGTTTCTGGAAGTGATGCAATGGATGTCATTAAGAAGGGAGTGCACATCATGATTGCAACTCCAGGACGTCTTATCGACATGTTAAACAAGAAAACTGTTAAGCTTGATGTGTGCAGATATCTCTGTATGGACGAAGCTGATCGTATGATTGACCTGGGATTTGAAGAAGATATTCGAACAATATTTTCGTATTTCAAGGTTAGTGTCTGTGTTTAATTAAACAATTTAAACTTATTAATTCATCCCGTGGCAATTTATTTAATCATTTGAATTACTTTCTCAAAATAGGCACAACGTCAGACATTACTCTTCTCAGCCACTATGCCGAAGAAAATTCAAAACTTTGCCCGGTCCGCCCTTGTGAAACCGATTACAATAAATGTAGGACGAGCTGGAGCAGCTTCCATGAATGTTGTTCAAGTAAGATTTTTCATAACGCACTTAAATACAGACCTGCCACTAAGCGTAGTACATGCGACACGAGTTTTGGCAGCACCAGACAGCACCGTACTTAAAAAGCATGGGAAAAATTGCTATGCCTGCCGGTGCCATCTAGCGGAAATTTGTTTCAATGGCAGGTCTGTATTTAAGTGCGTTATGGATTTTTTAACTTTTTTCTATTTACACAAGGATTCCATTTTACCGAATTCATTTTTATTTTATGAATATTTTTGTTTTCAGGAAGTTCAATATGTAAAAACAGAGGCTAAAATGGTGTACCTGTTGGAATGTCTACAAAAAACATCACCTCCCGTATTAATTTTTGCAGAGAAAAAACAAGATGTAGACTATATTCATGAGTACCTTTTGTTAAAAGGTGTAGAAGCGGTAGCTATACATGGTGGAAAAGGTATGCATGTCTTTATCTAGGAACATATATATAACTCGTTATTATTATTTCCTTTACAAATCTATTATATTTTTATTGCCAATTTTTAGATCAAGAAGAACGATCCAAAGCTGTTGAGGCATACAAAAACGGAAAGAAAGATGTGCTTGTGGCTACGGACGTGGCGTCAAAGGGTTTAGATTTTCCTCATATTCAGCATGTCATTAATTATGACATGCCGGACGACATCGAGAACTATGGTGAGTTAAAAACTAGGCCCACTTTTATTGTACATATTGAATCTCATGAGGACGTTAATTATAACGGAATGTTTTATTGTGTAGTTCATCGAATTGGTCGTACGGGACGTTCAGGTCAGAGAGGCCTTGCAACTACTTTTATCAACAAAATGAATGATGAATCAGTTCTTCTGGATTTGAAACATTTGCTTATTGAATCAAAACAGAAAGTACCACATTTTTTGGCTACAATGCAGTCGGAAAACGAAAAATATTTGGAAGTGGGAGGTATGATTCTGAATGATTACATATTATTTTACATTTCTTAATTTAACTAATTGATGATGATAATACATAAGATATACAATGCATTTTTAGACGAAAAGGGTTGCAGCTATTGTGGTGGTCTGGGTCACAGAATCACGGATTGTCCCAAGCTGGAAGCAGTACAAAACAAGCAGGCTTCAAATATTGGAAGAAGGGATTATCTTGCAAGCAACGCTACAGATTATTAGTTATTTTTATATCATAATATAATGGGATTTTTAATTAAGTTTTTTAGCGGGTATGCAGATGTTCTTAAAGTCATTTTTTATATAAATAGAACTTTTAAATTTTTATGTAAATACCGACGAGTAATAGTTTGTTCTTTTGTTATTAAATCTGATAAAACGTTCATTGTAAATATGTAGAGTCAGAGACAGAGAGAGACGAATGTTAGTAATTACATTGTTTCATTTTGTTCATACTACTTGTTGTAAAACTAGCATATCGGGGAAATTCAGGACCTGTCTGAAAATCTAATTCGCTTGACTCAGCTGATCCTGGTGGAAATTCTGTACTGTCCACACTTGTCTCCGTATTAATTTTGGTGGCTGTAGCGTAATGTGACAAGTGCACCATTGGCGTAGGTTTGTTCGTGACTGTAACAAGTTTATGCCATTCTTCAGCTTGCTTCAATCGATGTTTCACAGTAGCCGGATTCATCTTATAATCAGTATCCCTTAGAGCAGGAAGATGTGGGTACAATCTCCGCAGTTTATCATATCTGCTTTTAGTTTTCTGTCGCACACCTGAATCTCTTACCGGTTTCCAGTCCTGGTCGTAGTACTCTTTACTAGCTAATCGAATAGGAGGGCGTTTGTCTACGGCCTGGCCAGCTAGTAAGCTCCTGTTGTAAGGTGTTATTAACTTTCTAACTCTTGATCCATGTCGTCTTTCGAGTATTTCTGGCAACTCTTCAGGTTTTGACTTTGTTACTAAATAGATTTTATATATTATTTTAAATAATTATAGTAATTAATTAATAGTCTAGCAAATAAATACACTGGTTATTTGTTGTAGAAAGGTTAATCTTAGAGGAAGAAATTACTTCCAAACGCTTCAGGATTTTTGCGACATTCTCTCCACACTTTTAAAAATTCAGCTTCATTTTGTGGAAACCCGTTTTTGAAAGCCGTGTGTATCCAAGTATGCCGATGCTTCTGGTCCTCTTGACACTTCCAAACGTTTAGTAATGAGTGATATGACGGCAAATGTCCATCTTCAAATACTGTCTCTACTTCCTTAAAATCCTGAAACAAAATCTGATCTCTTTTCCTCCGATCCCTTTCTGCAGCTCTGACGCAGTTTGCATTTGAACAAGGTTTGGAGCCTACCTTTTTGATGCCTTCGCATTCTTCATCAATCATCATTCCCTTGCGATTCCATTTTCCTTGGGCAATGTCGTACAAAATTTCTTTAGCCGTTTTAATAACATATTGTTCACCACCAGAAGAAGGGGTAGAAGTGGCGGTTCCTTTTGTACTGCATGACTTTTTTGCACTTCGTGGCACCATTTTATTTCGCTTCAATGCATTTAAAGTTAAAAGTTCTACATTTTCTTTCTCTCTTTTTTTGGTGGAAGGCGATACGATGATGTCTTTTTCTGAGGCTGACAACTCCACTACTGTCTCTCTGGTCTCCTCCGTACATAACTGTGAAGACGAGCCTGTAGCGGCTAGGTTTGGATGTAAAATGAATTTTAAACTCACATCGTCAACAACTGCGTGTTTTGGTATCAAGAGGCATTCGCTGCTACTGCTACTTTCACAAACTTGCGTTGTGGTTGGTGGAGGGGGCGGAGCATGCTCGTCGTGGCTATCTGTAAGTGTCGGTATCCGGCTGACCAAGGAGGGCGGCGAATTGTTATTGTAGTCCTTCGGAGAATCACTCTCTTCCTCAGTTGGTAAGAGCCGTTCTACGGGGGAGCGATACTCGTCGCTTGACAAATTTCCAGTATAAACATCGCCATTTATTGGCAAAAGGGGATTTGGAGGGGTGCTCATGATTATGCTGTGACATAACTTTAAAATTGGCAAAAATTTGGAGTAAATACGTAAAATGCACAATCATGATTTGCTTGATTGAATATAGCGGACGCTTCCATATCAATTTTCTGTGTTGTGTTGGTGTTTAAAGATTTTAAAGGTTCATATGGACAATAGGATGAAGACTGGAGGAAACCAAACAGATAGAAGGAATTTATGCATATCAAATCAAACAATCACGCATTCAAGCAGATAGGCAGGAATACTTCGTGCTACACTATCTCTTATGCGTGCAAATGCAAATGGTTTAGACGCTACAGTGCTGTTTTGGAATTAAGAAGACTTGGTTTCGTGTAAAAAGTATAGTTTTATTTTTTCTAAATCACAGGCAATGAAATGATAGCTAAATTTTAATAATAGTCATTTATTTATAGTCACCTATTGAAAACGTCTGTTAAAATTACCATTTCGTTCCATAAAATGGTTGGAGGAATGATTGTGAACGCCATGATAAACGTTATGAGGCTGATGCTGCCATTTAGGTCCTAGTGTTTTAATAGAATTAAAGGATAACGAGGTTCCGTGTCCGTAATTTTCATGGTCTAAATCTCGACCCCGATCAATATGCTCGGGAGGAATACTGAAAATATCCTGTAAACTTTGGTTTTGCATGAATTTACTTTTCCTTCTTACAACTTGCCAGTCTCTGGGAACATCGGGTTTTAAAATGATTTTGTTCATTGACCTGCTCTCCATTACCATTGGTCCTCCATGAGGAATAGTGTCAGGGTTCATGCTTCTTTTCATTTGACTATAAACGTTACTAACAGACCCTTCTTTCGATTTTCTAGACATTTCTATTTCATCTTTTTCAAGTAACGGAGGTTGTATAAGTGCTGTGGCTTGCTTGTATCGCGATTGAATCTTATTCATAATTTCCTTATCAATTTTGGGTCGTAAGGAAATGTGTCCTGGCGGAACCTTACCAGAAATAATTGCTCTCTGCCTAGTAATTGTCGCTTGGCTGGTGTTACCGTTATTTTTACTTGCCTGATCTATAGTAAGTGGTCTTATTTGCGAATTTTGCAGCCTGGTATTTTCTACATCCCCTTCACATTTGACGTTTCCATCATTTACGTTTTTATTTGTTTTCAGGACGGCAGGTCGATTTGGGAGTACATTGGCATCCGGTGACCCTAATATCTTCTGCTTCATGCTTTTCGATCTTCTCTTTTTATCTTGAGCAGTTTTTTCTAGTGCTTCCCTCGATAATTTCTTAATTTTAGGAATATGCTTTACCTCAGGGAGCTTTAATGGCTGACAGTGTTCATTGTTGTTAGTCTTGCTTCTTGAGCCTACAATCTTTATAGTCGGGCTATTGCTCAGGAGCTTAGGGAAGTTCAATGATCTCCGCTGACCTTCACCTTTTCCTCCATCTTCATGAAATGGGACCGAACAAGTAAAGTTTTCATGACTTTCTCTCAGATCGAATCTTCTGCTGGACGGTCTAACGGCTGGAATATGCGTGGAAGATGACCAAAGTTGATTTTGGAATTTCATTCCATCCGAAGCGTGACTCTGTCCACCCATTCTAGAGGGAAACCCTCGAGCACGTCGTTCGTTCATAGACAAGGAAAACATAGTGTAGCCGAAATTTTCACGCAAGGGTCATCATCAACATAACATTCCAGCAGAGTCAGCAAACTTTGAAAGAATTGGATATATAGATACATCGAGACATTACCACCCAGCAGCAAACCACATTGCACCTAACAAACTGATCAACAGAACGCAACAAATCAGTTTATAGTTTTTCATATTCATGTGAAAAAACGTCCTTAGATACGTAAATGTAAAGATTTTATAAAATCAAAATGAAACGAAAACCACCATCATCACAACAATGTATGAGGAGCATTGTCTTAATAAAAAATTCCAGTCTCAACGTCCCCTTTCTACTCAAGAAGACAGAGAAATATCGCAATAATTATCCAAGTTTGAAAGATTATATCATATCTCGTCAGAGAATGTATGGGTGTAAAAGATTATTATGAGCAAAGTCGATGGCCTGACCTGCATCGTTGCAGTAAATTAAGATTTATTGCACAAACAAAAAAGTAGATTTTTCTTTTTATCTCCGTCGAATTTTTTGATGATAAATAATTGCTTTTTCTCTTGCAAAAATCTTCTCCATAGATGTCGGCTAGTTTTTGCATCGCACATCATATACTTAATAGTTTCAAGCACAATACCATTGTCAGTAGTAGAAAATACATATTCTTACTTTATTATACAAAAATCGTAGAATGTACTTTTTATAACATATTTTCATCATTAACGTAAAAATGCATATATATCCAAGCTTATATAAATTTATGTAAGTATGAAATGCTTTTTAAGTAAAGAAAAGATTTCGCACAAAGATTAAAAAGCTAGTTTTTCCAAGAAGGTAAAATATAAGGTACACATCGTCTTAATACAATAATATATTATATTGGTACATCTGTAGCTGGCTTATTCCTGCGTTTTTTAAACGTACAAACTCCATAGACCTTTTTTATCTGGTATTAAAGTAAAAAAGTAATCTCTTATTGCTAGTATGATATTACAAAATACAATTATTCACATTCGTAATTCATAAACAGATAAAAATGCTCAACAGAGACGTTTGTCTTTTTTAGCTTTGAAAAATTTGGAAATAATTCTAAAAACCAAAAATTGTCTAAAAAACTCTATATAAACTCAAAATATCTTTACATATACAGTTTATACTAACATGTTACTTAATTGTGACTTATCTTCTAAACTTAACTCTATACTTACACTTTTACTTAAATAATCTGAAAATGTAAATAATCGGAACAAAATGTCAAAACGATTTTTTAGTGAATGTGTGTGGTGCAAGCATACAATTTGTATGTACAAACTTACAACTTATAGCAGAATAACAACAAAATGATATTTTATATACCTTAATCTCTAATCTTAGTGAAAATCCAGTCTGGCAACTTATTAAATTCCTCTGTTACTTACCTTATAGTATAATAGTATAATAAATATTACTGCGTGATACTATAAAAAATAACAACATTCATTATGGTCTTCTTATGCAAAAACTTTCGCATTGTGAAACAGTACATGACGGAAAGACTTTTTGGACGGATGATTCAGCAGAGAAGAGAGAGGATACCCAACACACGTCAGGCTTTTTCCAAGGCTTGCTTTGAAAAATGGCCATCAAGTATGTAATATTTGATTGCTTACTTTTCGTCATAAATTCACTTCTACAGATCATCCTGACTATCATAAACTAAAACTATTATATCAACTCTGATGGTGTGTGTGGCTGAGATTAAAAGTTATTTTTTCTCGACATAATCATTAAACACTATCATCATCATCATGAACTTAATCTGTCTCTTTGTATATTCCATCCTCACGTACAACAACGTCTCTGAAGGAGCAATAAAAAAAGCATCTCTCCTTTCACTTTTCAGAAAATTCTCTGAGAAATTGCGCAAAAAATAACTTCATTCTTTTCTACTAAAAACGAGGAAAGACACGTATCAACATTTGAAAAGAAGAAAAATAATGTAAGAGAGTAATTTTTTTTAAATGAAACGAGAAAATATGAAAACACACTGCAGATTTTTTATTATTTTTGCGGTAGTATCATTTCCGGCATCTCTGGACCCGTTGATCCTTCTGCAGGTGAACGGACCACAAACACAGCAGTAGGTCGGCCGTTAAAAGAATATTTGCCACCTGAAATCACAGCTGCCCCTTTATTTTCGGATGAGTTCTCTTGTTTGGGAGGCTTCTTTTTCTTTGGATATTCAATCTGATGTGGTCGGCCGTTTGAAAGAAACTTCAAAGGGAGTGAAATCACGTTTTGGGAAGGTTGTTCTGTTGACATGTCCTGGTCCATGGATGGAAGCAGAAATCCACCAGAGTTACCTCCCATTGGCCCGCCTGCAGTCATCATAACTAAAATAAATCATGCAAAATTAAAACAATTGTAGCCATTATTTTTAAAACAATATATATTATTGAAGCATGAAAAATGGGATGTACGTGGTGGTAATAAAATAAAATCTAGATTGTTTCGGAACAGGTTTTTCGTTCAAGCCCTAATGACTAAAGCTGACAAGGCCATAAGTGCCATGATTATATTTTCAAAAATAGGCACTGATAATGCCCCAGCATGTACATTTCTCGATAGCTCAAAAATAAAAAATAAATAACATGCAACATTTGATCAAATTAGAAAATGCGGAAGATTCCAATGAAAGTTTGCAAAATATATTCTATTTGCTAAGAAGTTTATGACAATAAATATACGTACTAATGCACCTAAAAAAGGGGCTAAATAAGTAACAGCGATGCAGCATTGGTGGGTAAAGTAAATTATTTATTAAAAATCGGCACCGATAAATTCTTTGCTGTATTGATGTTACGAGTGTCGTCTTTAAATATTGTGTATAATTCTGTAGCGAATGTGTAAATAATGACCTTAGTAATTGCACGGGTTTTCCTAGTACCCGTACTAAATTTTGCATCCTTGTTTTATTGAACTTGACTAGTTTAGTCCAAGCAGCAACATCTCCATAATTTAAGTCAGTTCAGTTAGCAATGATTTAGTTTTGCGATGATAGGGCTATATGAGATTACCCTTAAATTAAACATTCGATTTGACACGCAAGATTTAGGCTCAGACATTCCGTTAAAATACTTGAGATGCGACAAGATAAGAAAGATATATGTGAATATTCTTAGGATTAGTGGCATTCCTTTTCCATTTTTGTGACTTGCACAAGCTATACAACAGAGTACGCTAAAATCTTTTTCGCTGAAACATTTTTTGCTATTTGACTTATGGGTTAGGACGATGGGCGACGAGTCCAGCTACTGTAGTTTTTGCGTTTGAAATAAAATTGACAAAGTACTGCTGCGCCCAATTTCAACTTTTCGTATCATAAGCAATAATTTAAGTAATGTTGTATATTATTCTCTAGTCTCTAACTGCTTATATGGCTATCTTTTCCTTATTCGTTGATGGTGTTGAGCACTAGGTGACTTATCGATTTGGTACAGCTCCCGCTAGGTCATGTTCATATTACTACTTTTGGTGCGTCTATGTACGATACGAAAGGTGATCCTTAAAATCATTATTATGTAACCATATTATTGTGTAAAGGTACACACAGAATCCTAGCATAATACTTTCAATAACGCCCGGAATTTGTAACCTTAAGGTTATTACTATTACATAACGTATTAAGTTATAAGTTTGAACTTAAAGCATTTGAATAACAATAGCAGAAATAACAAAGCATTACAACTTCCTTTATCCAAGAAAGAAGAGTTCAAATCTTTTAAGAAACTCTTCTCCACAACTTTACTGTCAGGGTCGCAAAAGCACCTTGGCAGGTGTGTGTTACTACTCACAACTTCACATTTTGCTTATTTTGCTCTCAGCATTAGTTCTATCTCTTTCTCTCTATTAGGATTAGAAATATTAAGTAAAGAACCTAGGACATCCTTTGCGTTTCGATGAGATGAGAAGACGATTGTTTGTGGATAAAACGTGAGAAAAAATGATAAGCTAATGAGTCAAAATGCGTGTACAAGAGCCATAATAAAACAGTGTTAGCAAAATAGTGCGTATACTTACTCACAAATTTTAAAAAGAAAGAAAGAACTCAGAAATCAGAATATTATTAGCATTAAAGCTATTCTTTATAGCAGAGCAACGACATTTTGAAAAGTAAAATCCTTTATCCATCAGAACATGGAGGTCGTACTACGAGAAGTCATTAATGAGGAAAACTCGGAAGACTTATTTTGTAACCTAAAATCTCTGCAAATATGCCTTATCAGTAAAACATGATGGGTGGGGAAATGTGAGACACGTACATTTTTGCGTATTTATGGTTTCGCTTGCGCACTAACAGAATGCGATCACTTCTAATTTCTCAGCGACAAACTAAAAAGCTGACATAAGGTTATATTTAAGGAATTCAATATATTATTCATAGAAACTTTTTTATATGACCATTTTCTAAGTCTAAAAATTTCTTCCATTTAAAATAAGAGACCAGGCACGTGTGCTGAACTCTAACTGTAAGCCCAAAATTTCCGGAGTGATGCCCATTTCTCTAGCGTAACCATAAAATTCACCGCAGATGCAGTGGTGTACGAGCCCATTCGTCTATGAATAAAGTGGTGGATATTTGTCAAGGAAAATGCGTTTTAACTTTTTTGCCAGATATAGAGATGTATTAAGATGTGAGATATAAAAATCCTTTTAGGAGAATGTCATCTTTAAGTAAACCTATCATTATGACAGATATCCAACCGCCGCTGTACTGTACTACTATTACAGTTCAATTGTAACTGCGAGGCATTGTCTTCGGTAAGCAGTTACCGAATATAGAGACTAGGTATTTAGTTTGATGTTTGATATGCGAATTCACTGGAATTCTCCATTCCATGCTCGGATTTATGTTTTTTATATGTATACACTATTTGTCTAAATATTTAATTATGTAATATTAATGTAATATGTAATGCACAAATAGATTTGAAATTGCAAATACTATCCATTAAGCTAAGTTAAAAATATATGGGTATCAAATGATTCTCACTGATAATATTGTCGAGGTCAGTTTTTATAAACAGCTCCACGGTTTTAGTTTTGGTTGTCTTGTTCGATTTATTCTCTCATAGCAGGGGATCACTTAGCAGTATCATAAATGCTAAAGTATAGCCATATTCACTATATCCTACATGGTCATATTTACTATAATAAAGCCAATCCGAATCCACTAAACTGTTTACTTGATTGTGCTGCCGGAATTCGTGAAAATATATCTGTCGTACCGTCTTTTTTATATATGAAATGAACGCTTCAATGACAAATAATGATCACTTTTAAAATGCTTTTCAAGGTGAAATATATGCACTAATAAAAGTATATTGTCTAGTCGGACCGGCATTCATTCAAACAAGTCAAATAAATTGAGTTTCAAAACTCTATACAGATTTTGAGGGTGAAACAAAGCGGAAAAGTTTGTGATATGCAAATTGCTATAAATAAGATAAATTCATTACTTTGTACATTGTCATAAATAAAAACCAAGATCTCCATTGTTTTGCTTTACTGGCATATAAGATGTGTACCTCTGTACCTACTTTAAAATCAAATATTAGACACTCTATACAGCAGCCTATGAATATCGGTCGGTTGGGACAAAAATGAACAAGCTTAAACAATGTTAACAAATGTCCGATCTTGTACTTTCGAAATTACAAATTGATTGCTAATGCCGAAACAAAATTGAGTTCAAGAAATTACAATAATAAAAAGGAATCATACTATATCTTGGTCAATTTTAAGGTGAAGCCTAAATCCTGTTGTTTTAGAGAAGCAAAAATATCACAAGTATTTATGTAAATACCGTCATTTAAAGAACACTTGCTCATTACTCATTAATGATATGCATTAGTTTTATTTCTTTTTTATCCTGTTAAAATTAATCTAATATTGTCTAAATAAAACATTTTAACTTTCGAATGAACGAATGAAACAATAAAAGATGCCGATCCACTTTGAGGAAAGTAACGCAGCAAAAATATCATGAAAGATAAAAGGAGCAATAAAGGTTGGAATAATAGTAGCGTGTGCGCATAAATTAGCAATATGTATACATTAAACTGACTTCTTCTGGGAGGTCAACTTTGTGCGGGCACTGGTTTTTGTACAAAGACTCTGACTCTGAGACCACTTCACATCAATGCATTATTTTGTCCATAAAAAGAATATTAAATGATTGTTTAATATGCGAATGCTTTATTTCTTAAAACATGGCATTTATTATCATGCAAATAATGCGGTAAAACCGACATGGCGACTTTGTAAATTTAGTTTCGTCTGCAATTATTTTATAGCAAGTATAAAGCGTGCTTTTATTTTTGTTTTCAAGAAGCGATTACGGAGGTTATCTTGGTAAATCAAACTACTTGAAATATTTGTAAATAAAATTTGGCATAATCAACTTATCTTGTATACACTAAACTGACTACCCAATATTTATTTCTATTTTTTGAGGAATGTGAATTCGGGTTTAAAGTGTTTATTTTCTCATACATAGTTTAATAGTCACGTAAAACACAAAAGCTAACATAAAACTAAAAGGTGCCACTTACGCAATTTCGCAATTATGAATGTTTGCAAACTAAGTTTTACGGCTATGCTTCTGATCAGTGTTTTAAACATACTTATTTTGCTAGTTTTTTTCATAAACGCAGCGATGCCATTAGTTTAGCCAAAGCCAAAGCATTCAAATATCGCTGTTTGGCGTGTTTCGGTCTTGACTCCTAACCATACCATTCTAACAATTGAATGAAACTTAAAACATGCTAAACAATTATCCATCTTCTATTCTCAACATTTTCATTTTAAACTGTGTGCTCAAAGGATCGGATAGACGAATAAGTACAATGTAGAAGTTTTTCGATTGAAGATACATGCGCTAGATGTAAACACATAGATGGTGAAAGGAGGCAAACGTTAAATTAATATGCAACAACGATATAAAACATCATTTTTTGAACTAAATTGATAAAGTCATTAGCAGGATGAGTTGTTTCACGATTAATAGTTTCATATCACGCGATAATGTGGCTCCAACGTGAGATTTATTGGAGCAGATATTAAGCCTTCCAGTTGAAATTCATTTTTATTCCGACATCCGGTTACATGGTTGTTTGCTTTTTTAACATGCATGCTTAATATAGTTAACTCCTATTCGATCAAGTTGTTTATTTCATACCATTAAAAAGTAAATAAGCATATATTTCAGTTTATTTATTTACTTATTAAGTTATAACATTCTAATCTTAAAGATCTAGTATTTTTAAGCTTTCTCGATAATAATATAATTCTTTCTAATATTGTCAATTGCCTCAACAATAGTAGCTAATTAATTTAATTGGGCTGTTCAGCGAAAATTGGTTAACAAATATATGTCCTTGTGGGTACAAACTCGGAGGTTTTTTTTGCCAGCCAGCGATTAAACCTCACCTCATGCTTGCAGCTTGTGTACATCTCAATTTGCTGTTTCGATATCAAACACCAAACACTATACAATGAGTGCATAATAAAAGAAAGAACTATAATCTAGTACATATATATTGACCATGAATATGAATCTACTGTACATACTATTGTGATCAAACATTCATGATTGACAAAAAATAAATTTTCGTTTCATGACAGTGACAGTATTGGTATTTTATCTTCATGGTGTTGCATGTAATTTACAAAGCTTGAAGCAGTAATTTTGTGGCGGTGCATATGCTGTAACTTTACTTGCAGAGAAAAGAAGGACTTCTTCTCTTTTGACTACTTTATACTATACCCTGTCATTTGTGTATTCTACTTCACACATCTTCCCTCAATTTATTAGTTTATTATTGACGCCTAGGGTGCTACCGAAGTTGGTAGTTATAAAATTCGTTTTTCTTTGTACATCTGGGTGCATAATATATACGCAAAATAGTCCTAGACCTATAGTCCTACTCCTAAATACCAATGCCATTTGTCATGCACTCCTTTTCAAATTTGAGCTCAATTACCTACGCACATTACTACCGGTGTATACTTTTTCCTGTGTTCGTCTCAGCATACAATGGTGCAATCATTCTTTAAAGTATCGGCAAAAACCTGAAGGGAATATTCACACATACGCAGGAAATTCTGATGGTATGTGGAAATGTGTGCATTGATACAATGTACATATCTACAGCCTTGATGATCACTCTGCCTTGAAAAATACGCACCTAATCAAAAATGTCATAAAGATAATTATTGTCATTTCAACTTTTTTGAAGATTCAATATATGTGCGAACAATCAACATTATTCTTGTTGTTCGCATTTCCTTGTTTGTCAATCAGACTTGTAGCTGATTATAACAAATTATGGATAATTACCGACTAGAGAGATGTACATATTGTGCTGACTACCCACAATTGTGAATTTTGCTGATAGACCAACACAGCTTTATCATCCAACCAAGCATGCATTTTATGCTGCATTGCTCTGTGAAAACAGAGAAATGCAGTATACCATACCATACTTTTTTGAGTTAGAATAGAAAATATCTTTTTTACCACACTTTGTGTACATTATAAATCTAATGATGAGAATGTGATAAGAAGAATAAGGTGCAAAAAGTGCAATGCATGCAACATTTCTGGCGCCACCCGTACCGTACTTTACTCCATTTTTGGCCCCATTAAGTGACTCTTCGTCTGAGAAATAACCACTTAATTAGGGAACCTTTTTTTGCTGATGAATGTTACCACCCATCTTGTCAGACTACCACATACATAGTACACCACACAACACTACAGTCAAATCGAAAAGATTACCTACCACTGACACTTAAACGTGAAAGTAGCAAGGATTTTGCCCACATTCAAAAACTTATGTGAAAAAGTTGAGTTTTCTAAAAAATATTTTATGGGTGTGAGTTCTTTAAATTCATTTTTTTTTCGTTTTGACTTTTGAGAAGATGTGAAATACGATATATGCAATATTAGATCCATATTTATTACATTTCTCGTTTTTTTGACTGTCAGATGCACATAATAGTTTTTAAGCCTTATAGAAACCATACTAATCCGGTGCATATAGTTCAGCATCATCATAATCATCATCATTGTTATCCGACTGAGAAATCAGAGATTTGCCAGAGATACCACTTGACTATCTTTCGTCTTCAAAATATTTAGGGAAAAAATGCAGTAGCAATTTTGAATGGTAGAGCGCAGCTTAATGATGAAAATTACCATCTTTTGATTTAAGGATTATAGTAATAACATGATTTATGTATTTTATGTTTGTTATGTGTGTATTTCTACAACAAAAAAAGTAATTCATTGTTTGTAGTTTATGATGTAGCAAATCATTTACACGGTCATTTTCTTGTAGAAACTGGTAAAATAGCCAAATAAACTGCAGGCAGGTATTTTGTATTTTAGAAGTAGGCATTATATATCATGTCATCGCATTCACTCCATATAATGCCTTAAAATCTTATCATAATAGATCATGTTGTGATTTATGACGTGAATAAGAAATATTACATACACATTACAACAACAGGATACGCATAAATGATCTATTATAGCACGTTTTTATGACACCACACCAGAAAAATACTCGGATGAAAGTCATTAGCACCGCAAAACAAACAAAGGTCAATTGTAATAAATGTACTTAAAATTAATAATTTCCCTTCTAAACGTTTTTGGCAAAAATTACAGTCGTTGATTGTGTTTTTTTCTACTATAAACTTGAATCATCACCACTTCACTAATTATCCATCTTCAAAAGAATGATGTAATATGTAATACGTGCTGTGACTTCGCACTTTAATTTGAAGAAAGTGTTATGTACCTGGTCCAGAAGGAATCATCGACATTCCTGGTATGCCGGCTCCCAACTGGGGTCCATTAGAGTAGGGATGCGGCGAAACGTATCCTATCCCAGGAACAAAAACATACGGAGCTGGAGGCAGTCTGATATAAAACACCGGCGAATTACCGTTCTCCAATCTGGCTCTGATTTTGTTCGGATTCCCTAGAAAAATCTTTCTTTGTTCGTGATCGTCATCCTCAATGTTATTGTTTCCTAATGATCCAGTTCTTTTCACAAGCTTGTATAATTCTAAGGGAGGAAATGTCCTCAGAAACCTACTGTTTGTTCTGGTTTTTGATCTGAACTTTTGTATTGTTTTTGGATCTGATAAAAATGCTGCTTCTGATTTCGGCGCTAAAAGTTGTATTCTTGTGATTGTGCTCTCTGGAAATTTCTCATGGATGGATTGCCTGGAGTGCTTCGCCGAATCGTCAAAACGAGGTTGAGATTCTGGGTATCTTTGATAGCCTTTAAGTGATGATGCTACCATGTGCGAGGTTGACATTGCAGCACTAGCTTTTTGGCACTGGGATAAAAGTAGAACGGCAGCAAGTGTTTTGACTGTTTTGGCTGGTGAAAGCATGTTTACCTGGAATTATAAAAAATCAAATAGTTAGAACAATATTTTGTTTAATTTACCATAAGACACCAATTTAAAAAAAAGTAATCCGACAGACAATAATTGTGTTTTGTAGTAAGCCATAGTTTAAATTAAAATATTAACACATAACTCGGAGAGACCTTCAAAATTCAACTCATAATATTTCAGAATTTATGTTCTCATTATCGGGTACATTCATTTCATGTTTGTATATTTTACACTAAATAGGCCAAACAATCAACCAGGATTCGGAAAGATGCACATGACACACTTTCTTTCCTTTCGCATCCATCAATCGGTCCAACAAGAGAGAATTCATACCGATTCATTTTTATGCAGCATACACACACACATAAAACATTTCACATTCATTACTTTTTTTACATTCATGTATACTTTCTTCATTATCCCATCATGGGAGCATTTTTTCTACTTTCAACTTTATGTCTATTTCTAATTGAGCTTATTGAGTCAGTAGTAGTAGTAACTCACACCATCCCGGCCGTCAAAAGGGAAGAAAAAACTCTTTAAAAATTATATTTATGTTTTTATACGAATCCTTTTAGTACTGATGAATGGTGGTAGGTGAAATAAAATATCATAAAAATAATAATAACAATAGATTACAGCAACAACACGAGGAGCCAAGCCAGCATTATCGATATTGACGTACCATTTCAATAGAAACACCTGTATGTAGAGAAAAATTTATTAGTAGAAATATAAGAATTCAGCCACTAGTGCGATGTTATTACACCGCACTTACTCTAGCTAGCTCTGTTTCTTTTGCCTCATCTCAGCTCATCTTTTCATCTTGTTTTGAACATCAGGTAAAAAAGGTAACAAGTGGAAAAAACACCCGGCACCAAATAGAGTTGCTCTTTTGGTGGTATAATGGTTTTCATATGATTGTTCTACCGATGCTTTTACGCATGTAAAGGTGTCCATTAGAGCACATCCAACAAAAGCCTCTCATTTTAAAACCATAATCATCATCATCATCCATCCCCGACACCTTTTACTCACTCTATAATAATATATCTCTCATATCTCTATCTGTTGTGACGAGTAAGTAAAATAGACAAAGTAAAACAGAGTATCATCGTCATCCTGTCTTATCCATCTACATCAATTCCGCAGTCAGCCAAGCATGAAGAAACGAAAAAAAAGACGAAGATGAAAGAGAGAGAAAAAGATCTTAAAGATAATATGGTTGTTTGGTGGTTATACTTTGTACCTTCAATATCAATTTACTTCAAATGCCTTCAACAAGATCAATGCAAAAAAATTACAGGATAATTCACATTGCACCAATTTCATGCTATGCATATTTAATGAAACAGATGAATGGAATGTCACAAAGTGCATTTTTCGTACACAATTTTACAATCATTTGATGCATTAGTGTGCGGGATTTGTTGACTTCTGACATCTTAATAATTCGGCTCTATATTTACGATAGTAGGTTTTACGATTGTGGAATGTGGATCAACCATCAACCAGCTATGTTCAAATTCAGTTATATTTTGAGGTTGACAAATACTTAACCAGAGTAAATTACGCATCCGTTCAAGAGACTAGCTTTACAGTATATTTGTTTATTTATTTTTTGACAAGTTACAACTTATTTCCTTGTTACAATAATAAAACATAAAACTATTATAATTCACAAACAAATTAGGAACAAATTAAGGAATGAAATATATTTGCGCATAAAATCGAATAACAACATATCTTTTACACACTTCAAAAGTAACAAATAAAATACCTGCACTCAATTAATTAAGAGGACCATTGCATACTAAATCGAACTGCATACATCTTTCCAAGACGCTTGTATGGAATGCTTAATGTCACGGTGTATTCATCATGAACTTTATTTATAGAACTTTCGTCAATCAATTTTTTAACACCAAAGTTGGCTTGTACAAACATTTGGACAGCCGATTTCACATCTTCAAGTTTGCCTATATCGGCGACGCCATCGGTAAAACTTAAACCGTTTTTCAAAGTACGAAGAGCTTTTCCTCGTATTAAAAACAACAAGTTGTTCATTACAGTTTTGTAGACGGATTTTGCAGCCTTGTTTTTCTCAAAGAAATCTTTGTTTCTAACTTCAGCGTTCACATGAGCAGTGCTATAGTTTTGATACAAATAGTCAATGCAAATGCGAGTGGGAATGGCAGAATTTGGATAGTATTCCTTAAGATACATAATGAATGGCTCAAAAAGTTTGTCGTAATGTACAAGTTGTATGTCTTTACCATCTGGGGAAAGCGTCTTGAAATCATTACTTTCTGTAGATTCCAACTTCTCCAAACGAGAAAGCATCTTTTTGGAAAAATCTTGCAGTCTTTTTAATGTATCATCTTTGATATTCTTAGCCAAATTATTGTAGGGGTTGGCTGGTTCTATAATGAAGTTCTTAAGTTCAATTATTTTATTATGGAAATGGCTCTTATTTTTTGGCAAATTAAAGTCACGTGAAGCAACTCTAATAAACTTGTTACCTTCACGATAAAAAGCCAATTTTAACTTGTCAATGCCCGCAACTTTTTTCAAGAATTCTTTGAATGCCTGCAACATTTGGAAGGATGTACCTTCTCCTACTGGATCTAAATCCAGAGCTACAGTAACACACAAAATTTCAATTATGGAGCTTCCTCCATAAATGTACAAATCGAAAGTGCAAAGTTTGTACCAATATTTGCATATTCTCACCAATTGATGAGTTGCACTAGACTGATTTTTCATGAATTGTAATTGAGTCTCCGCGAGACTACTACTGTAACCTAAATACTGTCTTGGGTCAGCCGCCATTTTACCAAGAACCAGTTTATACTGCTCTTCTGGATCATTTTGGGAAAAGTTAGTTGCTGGAAGGAGGTCCATCTCTACTCCGTTAAGAAACTCTAGAGAAAGGGTTATTCTACTATTTTTGATGCTGCTAACAACTATTTGTAGCTCAACTGCTTTTTCCCGTAAAATCTTCTCAAATTCTTCTACCATAGGGGTGAGAGGTGGATACTTCTTATTCATAAAAACGACACAGTCAAAGTCCGGGTATATGATGGAAGTGCTTTTACCTACACTTCCACCAATATAGCTTCTTGAAATGGATAGAAGTGGTTCCTTTTGTAAGGCACTGAATACCTGAATTGCCAAAATAATAGATGGATCGTATATAAACATTTTGAATAATAATTGGTAACATATGTCGGATATGTCATATGTCTATTAATGCCCCATAATAGCATTCAAACTTACAGCCTGAACTCTTTCTTTTCCTTGTTTGATGTACATTGGAGTCGGGTTCAAGCAATCTGCGAAAACAATTAATTCAGCGCTGACCTTCTCTGGAATGCGATTCTTTGGCTGTGAATTGGCCATGGTTTTTGCTGACTTGTAAATAGTTGCTCACTAAACAAGAATACAGCATTTTATTAGCTAATCGTAATGCTTTCTCAGGCAACATTACAACTCACTCGTTTGTAAAGTGTACAATATAACAGATTTTATATTCATAAAAAGAGTATATTATGATTTTTTCAATATAGATAACTTACAAAAGCCTTTAGGGTTCCTGTTGGAACAAGGAAAAGAAACTATGTACCTAATAATTTCCAACGGGGGAGCAAATAAATAAGCTGCAAAGTCGATCGGATATGGTGTAGAAGAAGCTGGCGACAGAACCAAAAACGAGTAGTTCAGTCGGAGGACTGTAAAATATTCATATTTTGTGCTAGAAGTATTTACAGTAAATGTACATACAGATAAGCCCTTGTTTTCCACACATTTATGTAGTAGTAGAGTAGAATGGCAAACTTCTACATTGTGCTATGCATGCTTGAATAAACAAATCATTGGCAAAATAGTGAGTAGGTATTATTTGATAAAGAAAAGGAGTTTATTATATCATAACCCAACTTAAATGCTACCAACATATCACAATAGAAAGGAAACTTTATATCCCAGTGTGGGGCGCCATACAATTCAGTGCTCATCTACTCGTATCGCATGAGTCATACATCATGCCGCAACATTACTTAAAACAATGCATATCTGTAGCAGCGCAGCAGTAGAAATGGCTTTTATGAGTTAATTCGTCTGAACTCTTCGGCATGCGGTATAATATGAAGGGGACTACAAAAGCACAGTTTTGGCGTTAGAAGTCATTCATT
>JAQFYG010000827.1:0-23703 GCA_034694325.1 Entomobrya corticalis
AAAAATAAAACTATGCTGATGTTCGGTTGCTGCTGCGTCTTGGGCTTGGAAGAGTACTGGTTGTAGTTATCATGACGGTGATGGGATGAATATATGGCGGTAGCAATGACCCGATCTTATAGATTATGTACATTGCTGTAAGGATTTTTTTTGTCTGCTGGAATTTTAAAGTGTAGAAATGAATTGAATTGAAGTACCATATAAAAATTTAGTAGAATGAATTCTGAGTCTGCCTGAAAATATATCAATTTTGGTTATTTGTATATTATTGTATGTTTCTTTTACTGCTTCATATATTCGGATCGTATTTCTTAGACTGACAATGAGAAGATGTCTTGCACAAAATAATAAATTCAAGATTGCCGTATTTTATCATCCGAATCAGGATGAGCATTTTCTATTAAAGTATATAATAATTAAGTTACCAATGTTTCCTTATTTTCCTTCCAAATTCCTTCTGAAATTAGCTTTTAGAAACTTTGATGATGAAGAAAGACCGCAAAATTTAACAATGTAATTAAAAATAGTCAATTAGAGTTGGCTGCGATGGTAATGATGATGATGATGGGCCGTAGTGATTTCATTGACAATATAGCCGCAATATGAGGAGTAATAATCTGGAACGATTACATAATTAAAAGCCAGAACACTGTTATGTGTCTGATTTTATTTCTCGCCTTCTTCCATCCTCCTCACATAAACTAGTCTTCTTATTCCGCTGCTCAGGGATTTCACTCTAAGCTCCCTAACGTGATGATGATAAATCATTGGATATATTTCCTTGAGATGAAACACGTGCATTAATCCGAGAGATGAAAATGATGTTTTACTTGATATTATCATCATCATCGTCGTCTTCATCGCTATCAACATCATCGCCCCACCACCACCACCACCACCACCAACTCAACCATCCATTCTTGTTCTTTTCTTTCCTGCGAAAAACACTTTTGTGGAGAAGTGGGGGAGGGAGGAAAGTTCGTGGAATCCATACGGATTCCAGATACCATCAAAGCTTTTCTACTACAATACACTTGAAAAAATATAATAAAAGGTGGGTGCTCTGTAGTCTTGACTATCTTGGAAGAAAAATGATATTATAAAGGAATTCCGAGAGAAGTAATAATGATTTTTTTGGAGGAAACGTAAAGGAAATGGTCTCTCATTTTCAAAACAAGATGATGACGATGATGATGAATAATAGAAAAAAGGATGCAAGGTACTTATAAGATTTCTTCAAATATCACCATAAGTATGGTTAAAAATAGCAAGCAAGCATAATGCGTATATTTATTTATATGGAAAGATGAAAAGAGATAATCAAGACAATACTACACAGTGCACTCATTCTGATGGTAAAGCATATTATTACTTGTATGGCAATAACAATAATATCATTTACCATTGTCAAGGCAACAACTATAGAATAAATACTTATGGAGGTGGTGTTAATACACTACTACAACCGTAAATGGAGGGATGACAGAATAATAAAAGATGGTATTGATCTGTTTTTCCGGCGAGACTTTCACTTTCATAAAGAAAGAAAACCCTCATCTTTCGTTCCCGGGACGAAAACGATATGATGTTTTTCTCTCGTCTCGGATTTTCCTTGTTTAGTAAAATGCTTTTACGTTTGTTGTTGTAAGTGGTCTCTATTGACTGAAGAGAAGCCTTTTATTTTTCTCTGCAAGCTCCAGAAGTACAGTATGGATAGATATATAGCTAACAATATGCTCAATAGCTTTATATATTTTTCATTTCTCTCTCCACTTTTCGAGTTGTTTACAAACAACAAGGAAAAAATGATAATGACAAAAGAAGAAGAATAGAGAAGACGATGTTGATGATGATACTTATCGTATCAAACACTCAGACTTCCTCTTGACTGAGCATCCTTGATAAACTTCATCTCTTATTCACAACTCGACTCTTCCCAGACTGGTGAGGATCGGTAGGTAGGTACATCAAAATATTATGTTTTTTTTCTTTTCTTTTTTGGTATACTTGAGAGTAGTGTGTAGTAAGTAAGTATACTACTGTATCCGTTCCTACTTTGCAAGAATAACCACTTGCGTAAAAGAGACAAGCATTTTTCTGATAGCTCGTCGGCAAAGAAAACTCGTGTCAACAAAAAATAAAATGGAATTTCTTATTTAAACATTATTTTATTATTATTTAAATATTTTATGAGTGTATTTCTTACTAAATAATAAATTAAATTGTCAATGATTCATGGAAAAAAATTTCATTTATTTTATATTGAAATTTGAAATCGAACCGTTTTCTAGAAAACATCAATGAAATACCCGAAGAAAATTAAGTAGAAACATGCAACTGATGCAAGGGCAACATCTACCGGTATGACTGTGTAGGTGCCCAAGAGAGTTTACGTGGAATTTCCCTCCTCTCTCGTGTTCCTCGCATGTCTACCACGGAATTGGTTTGATTCTTTGGAAATCTAGTTTCCAGCGAAATCGTCTACCTTCCCAGGAAAAAAGATGCCCTCGCACAAGGACTTATTGTATAAGTGAGAAAGCGGCTTAAGTATGCTAAATGGTTTCAGTGCATTTCTCCACTCCTGCTATATAGCTATGCTGCTACTCTAATAAATAATGTTTTGATGGGAATACCAGCTCCTTCCCGGGGAAACCAACAGCGTGTGTGTGTGGATGGAACGGAACAGCCACACACGCAAAATAAAACAGACGCCTTCAGTGTTTTCCCGTTTCTTGCTGTTCCAACTTTCAATTCGATGCTCATTTTTGTTTTACATACTATTACTTTATATTATTTATTGCAAATACTGAAGCAAGAAATAAAGTAAGTGAGCGATATTCATCCAATCAATGTCAGAATTTTTTATTATTCCTCCTGTCTTTCAACAAGCTCATTCATGGAACGACTCAAAGTACACTTCTTGGAAAAAGGAAAGTAAGCACGCGCTTCTGGTAAACAAATACGAGGAAGCGTATATTATCCGCTTTTACATGAGAATTCTTCTAGCAAATGCAAATAAATTGGTAATTGCTGTTGCTGTTGAGTTAAATGTATTATCGCAGGAAAAGGCATGACTCCTTTCCAGAGAGAGAGAGAGAGAGAGACGGCAAACATAATGACCTTTCTTTCAGCTACTTAAATACGACTACGTTGAATTTGACACTTTCATCGTGATCGTCAGCTAGATGCATTGCTACGATTTCGTACTTTTCCATCGAAATCAAATTGAAAAATTTGCTGGAACTTCTTGAACAAGCCAAAAGGATTTACGCAGCCGTCTCTTCCAAGAAAAATTGTTTGCTACACTGGAAACAGGCTTTTCATCACTTTTCTCCTTCCCCATTTTCGTCATCACCGTCATAATAATTTTATAAGCAAACTAAAAACCGCTTCACTCTTTTGACTGACGTCATACTCATGAGCTTTCCTCACTGGTGACGATATTCTATCTCCGTTCTTCGCGAACAGTCTAGCTCGGAACGGAAAGTGGATTCTAGGTTACAGTTACAATACTACCAGCAGCTACTTCCTGCTTTCAGAGAAAAGCTTTGGTGAGGAACCAGTTTTCTTCACATTTAAACATGACTTGGGGATAGACAAGATAGACAAACGTGTGTATCCAGAACTAAGGCGCGCTTTCTATTTTTTTTATCTCTTTCTCTCGCTTCCTATTTCTTACTTTCTGCTCTTTATTTCAACGAAAAGCTGGCTCAAAAGCATACCTAAGCGCTTCTTGCACAAGAGACGACGGGAACGAGAAGAAGAGAGAAAAGTCGAAGGACATTGCTATTCTTTGCAGCTGTTGGGACGCGAAGCCTTTTCTGTGTTCCCATTCTTCTTTTGTGTCATAAATGTATACTTACTTTATATAATAATGTATCAAAATTTCTTCTTCTTCCTTTTCCCTCAAATATGAATATAATATAAGTATGTATTGCCGGAAAGGAAAGAGACTAGTAGCGTGCACAATTCTTTCTTTTTCTAACAAGTAAGTATTGACTTTCTTTTTTTCTTCCTTGTCCGATTTTTCTAGGATAAGCTCTCTTTTTTACTAGAAGTCTTCTGTGTAGTAACAGTGTTTCCTTAACTCTTTTTTCTCTACCTACCTATATAACGGTTTTCTCCAGTTGAGTAGCCAGAATCAGTGGATGGTCGTCGACGTCGTCTCTCTTTTCTTTCTCTGTTGAAAAATGAATGAGTGAAACAATATCGACATTGCCTTATGGCTTTGGCTCCTTTCATAGTAGTACTCCTCCCACCACCACTGCAACTACTCTCTTATTTGTTTCCCTTGCCTTTGAAGCCTTTCATGCAGTAGTCGAGGACCTTTGACATTTCTCTTTAATATTTGCTTTCACTTTATACCTCTCTCCTCCTCCTCCTTCTTTCACTCACTATTTCTTGTATTCTTCCATTCTCTCGTCCTGTGTTCTGGTTTTCCATTGAGCTCACTTACTTGTCTCTCTCGCTTTCCCTCTCACTCAGACACACAAAGTGAGCCCTTTTAAAAGCATATTATTCCATTTAAGTGCTTTCAAGTAGTTTCGCACTCCTTATACCTTTCTATCTCACTTTTTTCCCAAAATTGTAAACACGCGGAGTTTTTCACCTAGAGGGAAAGGGATGTGAATCTTTAATAACTTTTTAAGCCACTCAATCTTGAAGAAAAAAAAGTTTGTAAAAGACGTATGGGTTACTAGCTGCCACCCACGGAAAATGAGCAATTAGCAAAAAAAATGTTAAGGTCATATTCGGGAAAATTCCCTTGAGGATTGCTGTAAGCTTTTTTGTGGCATATGCTGGAAATTTATTAATGTTAAAGGCGCAGATTTTTCAAGACCAGCAAAAAGTTCGTGTCTTACACTATGACGCCTTTTATGCTACAAACTTTCTTTTTTTCAGAACATTTAAGGTCTTTATAAAAATGTATGTAATAAATATATGACTTATCAAATGAAGACCTTGCATCAATGAATAATCCTTCTGCAATTTTCCTGATACGTAATATGTATTGGTGGTATAAATAAGCGCATTAATGTCTACTATTAAATGCTAATTACCATCAACATATCAAGTACCGATTATTATACATAAATAACTCTTCCACAAATATTATACATTGTCGAGATCTCATTAATTAAAGAATTAACCAATTACGCGAAACCTTTTAAATATTCTACAGTGAGAATGTTTCTGAGAATATTTTATTTCTTTTGAAACATTCCGAAATCCCCCCGTAATACAGTTGTTGAAAGGCTTCCACTTTACGTGTGAAATTAGCTCGTTCACTTTCAAAAGAATAGAATCGTCGCAACAAAAACCCCATCTAATTTTCCTTCTTCCTTTGATCTACACTCGCAACAAGCTTTGTGGGAAGCCGACAAATCCTAATACCTACTCTAATTAGCTTTCAGAAATGACTATTTAATATGCAAAAATATTATAAGATAACCAGATCAGATTCAAACTTTTCCTCGGGTTGAAATAATGCTTTTACATGTAGGCATCACTTTCCATAGAGCTCATAACTACTCACGTTGCTTTCATAGTTAACTTACCAACAACAAGTCACATTTTTTGCTTTTGTTTTTATCCTGTACTCAGAACTCTGCTACATTAGTGAATCCTGAATAGGATATTTGGGCATGCCGTTACTAATTACGTTATGTGGCGTGTATTTGGCCTCAGCCTTAGTAATGAGTACTTTCATGAGATATTTTATAAATTTGCTTGGGATGCATTCGATTTCTACTAATTATAATGAACGTATGTATCTAGAATATATTGAATATTAACTATCAGTATTTAGTACATCATTTCAAATACTAATTATTGCTTCATGGATCGTTTCTGTTTATTTGTGATGTACGTCATATAAATTAAATAGTCTATCATCGTTTTTAGCTTATAATGTTTCATAAATTGCAACCTGATTATTACTCTTTACTAGTTTGGAGAGTTAAATAACTGTGGTTTCGAAAATACTAAAGCGCTTCTGTGGTTATATTTTCAATTTAAATTATTTATCACTCTGTGTGATAATTTGTGGGGCAATGTCAGACAACCCAAAGGATTCCTATTCCATAGTCATTCGTTCATTCTGCGCATTCCTTGATCGTCCATGCGTTTTGTCTAGGGAATCTGTTTACTATTTATTTCTACAAATTAATTCTAACTGCGCATTACTTTCTCTTTTTTGCAAATCACGTTATTTCCCCATATGTTACAATATTCTCGTGAAAACATTTTACTTCTTCTCTACTAATTTACCACTCATTCCAACGAATAATAACTGTTGAAGGACGCACACAAAAACGCAAATTTTCGCCAGCGAAAATAATGACAAACGTAGTGAACGAGAACATCTGCCCAAGTTTGGGAAACCTGTTAACATCACCACTATCGACAGCATTAAAACAAAATATCCCTACTCCCATTTTCTCTTTTAGTCGTCGTAAAACGACCTTCGAAAAATTATCATCAAAACATATATGTCGAGAGCCACATACTCTCTGTTTACTTTTCCTCTTTACTATTATCGCTGCTCCTCTTCGCCCATTTCTTTTTGTAATTATACAGCAGAAAAAGATAAAAATAGTAATACCAGAGGAAAATCAGTTTTTATACTATATACACCCTCCTACACCTCCACCTACTCCCCCTCCCACAGAAACACTGCTTATTCCCCCTCCTCCTCCACATCCACGTCCACCACCACAACATCTAGGCTATCTCCTACCTACTTACTGCTAATATAACCATAACAAAACCATTTTCTTCTTAAAATACTGGTCTTTTTTCGTGTGAACTATCTACATTCCTTTGTGTAAGCCGAGCTTTGTAAAGAGAAAGGGAAGTTATATGTAGGTTGTATTGTTCCTTTCTTTTTTTCTTTGGAGTTTCTCCAGTTATTTTCCTTGTCTTTTTTTCCATCATCATCATCATCATCAAGATAAGTGTACGTTTGCCTTGAGATCGCCTTGCCTTTTGCCTCCAAATCTTTTTACATTATAAGCCCGTACCTAACAAGACCCAGTATACACACACACTAACATACACAAACACGACCATGCATGGTTGCTATACCACTTACCCTATCATCATCTTACTTTCTCGCTCATCCTTCCTTGCTTGGCGCCTCTTCAGCTCTCTGAAATGTAATACTCGGCACTCTTTGATTTCTCCTTTCTCCCTTGCAAAAGCTCAAGCTTTCTCTCTCTATCCACCAGACTTCCTAGTTTCAACGCCTACATTCCAAGTATTTTGCTCTCTCAGAGAGAAAGCTCTACTATTAGTGCTATAAGTAGTCGTAGTACTTCACTCACACAAGCAGTTATTGTAGTGCTATAATGTAATGTGTAGTAGTCCAAAAATAAGGAATTGTGAGAGGGTATGAAACCGTGATCTGAGAATTATGTGGCTGTCCCAATAGAACAATTTTCCTATTTTCTTGAGAATCTCCTCCCTCCCACTGCCTCTCTTTCTCTTTCCTTTGCACGTGGTGAGACCATGTTCAACATAACCAGCCGATAGATATGAGAGTTTATAGGCGCTTAAACGTGTGTGTAAACTCATGACTTGAAGGAAATATCATATCCCATTTTATTAACAATACTTCGCGCGTTTTACAATAACGTGTTCTATTTTCCAGAAGCGTTTCTTAGATAAGAGACCATAAGGACCAGTGAGTTCCATGTTTTACATTGTAATGATTAGTGTAGGGTTTTGTTGGTTGGTGTTTTCTTGTGCTATTTAAATTATGATTTCATGGTATCATTAAATTGAGCGAAAACTTGTAATTCAGAAGTTATTCATAATAATGGTTGTCAAATTACCTATTTAAATTTTTATAATGATGTCCAGTAGAATTTTGGCAACGTCAAGCTTACGAAATAAACATGTGGAATACATAATATTTTAAAGGAGAATGCCCAGCAGTCTTGTTGAATTTAATTGAGATTATAAAACTACCATCAAAAACAACCTACGCTTATTTAAGTGCATGTATTGGTGTTACGCATGGAACCAGAAACCTAACAAATAAACAAATTGTGCAAGAGATCCTTATCTTTTAAATAATTTTCATGTTTCCATTAAAATATCGTGCTGTGCAATTATTTTCCATGTGCAGGAGATTATTTGCAACCGACTGTTTTACAAGTAAACGTGATGGGCTAATTCACTCCAACCAGGCAATTGCATTCATAATAGTGATGTCAACTGCAAAGAAGGCAAGGCAAGACGACAAGACTGGCACTGGCACCCCACAAGTTAGTGAAACAAGAAAAAGGAGACACCGCTGCGCCATCCAAGAACAAACAGACAAACTATTCCAGCGGAAGTAGCCAAAGAGAAACAATACATTTTACATGGAACGGGATCCTATTTTCTCATGAAAGCTTTTAGATTCTCAAATTCATAATCTTGCAAATATGAAACGGAAACAATTTAAATCACAACACCATTCCATTTTGTAGAGAAAATATACACAGATGAAAAATAAAATCTCTCCACAAACAGGAATCAAAGTGCATTGCTTTTCATGAATCATCAGCATATTACCATTTACCAGACCACATTACAATTACAAATTCTATATAAACGTCACAAACAATTATCATCCTTTGTTATTACTTGCTTTGCTATCTGAGCCAAAAAATTGGAAGCATCTTTCATCAGATTAGCCGAGAAATTGATTTTGAAACGAGATGTGATGATGAACAAACAAAAAGACACACGTAGACTAGTAGCTAGTAAAGCACTTGGGGTGACTTGCAACTTTCAAGTTTGCAAACGTTTTTCCAAAAGAGAATGAATCATATTTCTGTACCAGTACAATGTCCGGAAGAATGAGTATGCAAACATGACAAAATATATCAATGCAACAATTACACTAACAAAAAAATTACACAGATTATATTTTAATTTTCATGTTATTCTATCGTACAGTAAAAATACTAATGGGAAATAAGACAAAAGAGATTCTGTTTTTTTTCTGTTACCTTTTTTACTACATCACCCCGTCATAGACGAGAAAGGCTGGTAGGTTTAGTTCTCACACAAATACGTATAAAAATTCATCATTAAAAATAAGAACGAACTGAAGGTGGAGGGCAACGGCAGTAGTAATCATAATCATCGTCATCATCATCAACATGATACCATGTCGCAACGTTATACTGTAGGTACTATCAAATCAAAATAAACTGCGTAGTAAGCGCAAGAAGTTCATTGTTCACCTGAAAATGTGCCTTGCACAAAAAATCTAACCAAAACAAAAAAGTAATACTGCCAAAAAATGAATTGCAAAATTGAGTTGGTTCGTTGAATTGATGGTCGTGCATGCATACCTTGTTGTACGTATACTTGTTGTATAATAAAAATAACATAAAAAATAGCAGTATACAATCTACGTCAGTCAGTCAACCAACTACCAAAACATTTTGGTTCATCTTGTATACTTGCACTAATACTACAATAGAATAGTATGTAAGTTATAGTACGTAGTAATAGTAAAGAGAACATTAGTTTTATTTATTGTATAGTAAATATCGGTGTAAAGAAAGGGTTTTATAATGAGTGCTCGTAGTCGTAGTAGAAAATTGTATGCGTCATCGTCACAAGGTGAACATCGGTTCTTGTACTTACTCAGAGGATTTTTACCTGTCTGCACCAACGTTTTTTTCTAAAATTGCAAAACAACTACTTGGTATTTATGTTGACGATGAATTGTTTTGAATGTCATAGGTTTAATGAGAAAAGAAATGGATGCGTTGTTGTTTATGGCATGTGTACATTTTTTATTCGACTTTCATATAATGATTCAAAACAGCAGTAAAACGCTTACTTAGCTGTTCTTTTTTACGTCAGTACAAATTTAATAGTTTCCTGTTTTACGATTTGATTAATTTTTACTGCTTGAATTTATTTTTGTAACTGGAATTTTAACTTTTGGGTTAATATTAGAATAATTGTAGTTTTTTAAGTTTGAATTTTAATTGTAAAAACAGCAACACGAATTTAAGGTATTTTTTAAAAATTACTCCAAATTTTAATTTAATTGGACAATTTCATGAAATGTTTTTAAGTAATTTGTAGAAATTCATAGAATGAGTTCTGCGAGTGCTTTGTAAGTTTGGGTTTTCATTTTACTGATGCGCAGATTGTTAAAGAATGGCACGTCATAAAAATCGTATTGTAGACTACCTAAATGCACTTATGCCAATGCTTTGAATGAGAATGCGACTTACGCTTTGTTGAGATAACGTTGACGACTGTCTGTAAGTGGTAGTTATATAACTTGACTTTTAAATTGTATACGAGGGCAAACCAACGAACATAACGTCTGCTGACGTTTACCATATGAGTCAGAGTTATGGCTTTTCTAGTTCCATCCAAAATGAAATTGATGTTGTTGTTTTGAAATACGTCGCTGTCGAATAGAGTGTCTATGTGTGTGTAAAGGCAACGGCGTTTATGCACGTTGCATAACTGTAACCAAATCTAGAGGTGACACGGTTTTGTCATCCCCGTGTTGATAATTCATCACGATGTTTCATTAATAATAACTATAGGTTTTTGTAGGCGGCTTGGTTTTGCGTAGTTGTAAACTTCATGCATCATGCAAATCCGCTGACTAATAATATGTTGTGATGTTTCAAAATTGAACATGGAAATCCCAGTCTAAACGTTTTTACGTTGTGACGAAAAAGGCCTCACTCGTGTCGATGCAGGAAATGTTTCAAAGTCGTCAACAGCATTTTAAACTAATTCGTTATGACGTTTTACAAGTGCATGAAGGATTATAAATAATATTATGAGTGCATAAATAAGTTATAGACAAAATATGAGTATAGTTTAGGTATTAAGCATTTGTTCGTCATTATGGCTTTATTGAAGAATTTCACTTTTATGCATTATCTAGTCACTTCTAATTTTCAAAAATATCCGGGGCAAGTTAAAACTTCATCCCAATTGACAGGGTTTTTGAAGACTTCTTGCTCTAACCAAACTTCGTAGTATTCTCTAAATGTATTCGTTAAATGCACGGGTCGTCCCAAAACACTCGTGATGCAATGGTCTACGGGCTCAAATTCGGGTAGTATCTGTAAGAATCATATTTGAGTTAAAGAATATATTTTTTTTCCTATAAATAAATAGGAAACTCATCATACTTCGTGTACCTTGGATGGTTCTCCATAACGTCGATTGTTAAAGCGATCAACTGCATTGCGTAGTGCACATTCTTCGGCTTGGAAGTCCCATGGTCGGGCATCCAAATCTATTAATATTGAATTCAAGGAACAAATTACAAATATTGGTAGATTGTTTACTTTCATCACTTGCACATAAATAACTGCCTTTAGTTGCAAAGAGAAACGATTTGTTCATAATTGTGAACTAATTAACGCTTCATATGTATAAAAGTAACAACTATGAGCTTCTTCAAATAACGTTTTTGCATACCATTTCCGTACGCCCAGTCGTCTGTAAGACGGTGCCTAACTTTCTGGTAAATAGCTGACATAGTTTTCATGTTTGCTTTTCTCCATTGTCGACCTAAATATTTTGTTTGCATTTTTAGCAGTTTTAAAATATACAGCTGCAAAAGAGGGTGCTTCACTCTAAGAGATCTCTTCAAGATCGGGGCAGATTTGAACACGACAAGCATCTTTGAAAAAAAATAAATGTTTATTAATTATTTATTAGAATTATAAAAATATAAATTCCGGGGTTTGCGAGTGAAGATTAATGCTGATATAAAGACGCAACCTACCATTATGCGAGAATGTTTCCACTTGGTTAATTTATTGAGTATTCTAAGCAAGTTAATGCAAGCGAACAGATTTCGCCAGCAATAAACTTGTGGTTCTCCTAATTCTAAACTTTCAGGAGTAAGCTCTGGGGGTTCTCCTAGGACACATGATGGAAAGTCCGCAAGCGCAATGCTGTAAAGAGAAAGTCACTGATAAGCATATTTATTGACAATTAATCCATGATTGAATTGAATGGTTTACTTGCATAACGTACGTGTTCTTAGCAGTAATGTATGCTGTGATATTTTGGTTGAAAAACTTCAGAACTAGAGGGATGCAATTCGCAAATACTAAATGCTGAGATATAAACTCAAACTGGTACACATGGTTAATTTTGGTGTGTTTTAAAAGAAGTAAAATAATTGCGGAAATGGACTTGACGATTATTTCCTTGTGACGAGCAACGTCGATTCCCAGTTTCATAGATTGAACAACAGTCATGCTGTAGAGGGAGTAAACAATTTATTTTAGTACGATTCGTACAGGGAGTCCGAAATTATTCAAGTCGAAGAACGGATGAGAAATGTAGAGAAAGTCTTACGGCATTTCTTCAGGTAACACATCAGCCATGATGTTAATTGACTCAGATTTGCTCTTTGATGTCGGAGCAGCTGCCAGTAAAATCTTCAAAAGAGCAATGATATACTGGGGTAAATTGGGCAGCATTGCAGCGTAGAGTGCTTCAACGCCATGAGCTGGCGAATCTGTGTCACTCTCTTTCATCGACAAGGGGCATCTCCAGAGCTCTTCCTCTCTAGTCATTTGCCATTCACTCAGTGAAACGTATATATGCTATTAATAACCGTAGGTGAATATTAAAATCTAGTCAACCATACCGATTAAATTGTAAACGCAATTAAGAGAAAATGAGAGTACGTACCTGCTTTAAAACCTTGACACCTTCATGTATCGGTGCTGGAAGCCCCGCCAACGTATTTCTGTCGCCTTGAACCGGAAATCCGACAAATTTCATTCTTGAGTTTTCAAGAAATGCGTCAAGATCTTTTTGTCGTACCTTTGGAGTCCATGGAAGCCCTACCACATAATTTATAATGGGAGATATATAAATATAATGTAATGTTTGGTACTGAATATAAAACCCAGAAATATTTTTAATTAGTTGTAGTAATTAAAAAAACAATTAAACACACCTTTATTTTTTGTTGGAAGTGGTGTCATTGGACGCGGTGACGGAGGCTGTGGAAGTTCACCAGACTCCTCCATAGCTCGTCTTTCCTCTATTTCTTTCATTTCTTCCTCCATCTGGTCCCCCATTTCTAATTCTAGAGCTGCAGATTCATCCAAACTGGTTTGCTTCATAAGACTCTGTAAAACATAACATTACATAACAGAACAATGGGTTAATTAAGCAATTCTAAGAAGCAGTAAAAACAAACATAAATACAAATGACAATGGCTATTGTTTATTGTACCCGTCTTAGAGGTCGCATGTTCCGTCGTTCGTTCTGGGCATCCAATAAGTCAGTTGCGCTTGCTGGTGGTGAAGCTGCCCTCATATTTCGTGAAACTTCTAGAGTATCTTCTTTCAGTGGAGCAAGTCCTGCTACTTCCCGGTATTTCGCTGCAATTTTTATGAGGCAAAATTTAATTTAAAGTTAAAAAACACGTTCAGCATAAGGATATTTTGCAGCATGTTCAAAACAGAAAATGATTTAGTTTTTAGTCACCTTTCAACTCTCGCAGCTCTGGTGTACCTCCCAAAGAAAACAGGATCACCTTCCACAACAACAGCAATACTTTCTTGATGGGGAAATGGGGAGCAGAACCACCACAGAATTTAATCACCATATTCAGCAACTTCACTGCTAGCAACTCATCTCTGATAGGTTGTCCTTTATTTCAATAACATTACCCCGTTAAAGTTATTACTAGCACACAATTGAATTTGTCACCGGCACATGTAAGAAATATTTTATCCACAAAACAAAAACATTATTCTCTTTACCTAATTCAACTTTAAATGCTTTTCTCTGTTCCTCAAATTCCTCTGTATCATCGTCCGATTTAGTACGAATAGTTTCCACAATGGTGTACAAAATGCTGAATATAACACGAAGTTCGGAAGAATCCGCTAAGCTAACTGCAGGTTTTCTAACTGCCATTGGTCCAGATCTACAAACAAAAACAAAGTTAGTTTTTCCATTATCAAAAAATCATTTTTAATCTATATTTTATCCTTGTACAATATTTTAAACGCAAACTTACTCGATTTCTAAAGATAAAAGGTCAACTACAGCTTGGAAAATCCCATTCTTCAGCAATAACGTGATATTGTACCGTGTCCATTGCTGCTGCTCCTGTTCTGACTGAACTTCACTCCAACAACCCTAGATATTTACAAAACAAAATTTATTCACCAAATCAACACTTAATTATCAAGATTAAGTAACAGTCAAAGCATCAAGCTTCACTTAAGTAAACTGAGCAACTATTTACCTGTGCAATATATAAAATTGACCTCGCAGCCTCAGCTCTCAATGACTTGCTCGACAATTCGAAATGATTCAGCAAGCGTAAAATAACAGATTTTCTGACTTCAGGAGAAAGACGTTGCCACTGGAGGGGAATCCCCCACTTCTCCATGACAGCATCATAAGCTGCCAAATTCTTTCTAAACTCCGGCACCTCCGTGTAACTGTACAACTCTGATATTTCATTGGTATAATTATCCGCGTCATCATACACAAAATCCAATTCGGAGCTTTCATCGCAGCCCCCGTCAGACTCTTGTCTTTGTCGTCGAATTAAATCACGAATTTTTGATATCCCATTACGATCCGGACTATTTATTGCGTCAGTATCCATTGTAAAATCAACTCCCTAATGATCTACTATTATTTTAAAACTGCTCACAAATTAAAAACACTGTTAAATATCCAGCAGAATTGCAAGGACCTGTCTACGATCCTCGCATACAGGCTGCTTACTCATTATTGAGCTTACCTAAAAAAAACCTTTAAAAACACTTTCAGCTTTGGCTTTAGCATCCTCTCTTTTATCGCCTTCACCCAAGAATAAAAAAACACAAACAAAAAGCAAATCAAAAGGAATGAGAAGATGTGAAAGAGATGGAGAGAGAGAGAGACGGATATATGGCAGTGGACAGTGGATGGAGGAACAACCTTTTTTGTCCGGCTGATTCCACTTTTTTATGACGCCCTCTGTCGCTATCACAATCTACTAGCTTATTTTTCAACAAAACCTGTTTACTTCCGCTTCACCGTAAGATAGCGACCAGCGTTAACCCTAGGCGTTCGTGGCAGTTTTTGACTTAAATTTGAATCCCAACTCCCAACTTCGAACTCTCAAGCAATTCCTTTACATGCTACTCAAGAGTTTTCATGCCGTTGGTCGTTGAAAAATTGCAATTGCAATAACATTTTTCGAGCTTTCATATAAAAAATATCAAGGATAGATGTTATTTCACACAAATATTTATTGGCATGATAAACAACATTAAAAAAATTTAACAATGGCATTGATTTGATGTGTTAATAAAACAGAAATTACAAGCATACTATAGAAGTTATGATGGTAGGATGGAGGTGGGAAATGGGCAATGGATAGGTAAAAAGGTAACGTTTCCAATGGAATGGATTATGGAAGGTTTTTCCTCTGAACCGCTTCGCTATTGATAAAAATCTAGAGCTGCGGTTTTGTACTGAATTGTTGTTTTTAATGGAATTCGGCGCGCCTCTCTGCAATATCTCTCCAGTTCCAAAAGTTTGCATGAAACAAAGCATTTTTTTGTTCGCTTTCCTTTCATCTCTTCAAAAAGCACTGACCAGCAGAAGTACTTTTTTTTTGGATTTATTAAACCACAAGCACCGCAAAATATCACTTTTCTGGATTATAATGTGCTATAGAAAAAAAGTCTTTTACCGTTTGATTTCTCTTTACAACTTTTCGGGGAAAATTCGACTGAGGTCATGTCATCATTTATAATAATAATGGTAAGTTTTTTTGGGTTGTTTGATCGGCATATATATGAATGTTTTGTGAAATCAGATCAAGATTTCCACGCAAAGTGGAGAAATATATTTATTGATGTTATTTGGTGTGGCAATAGATTTTCCAAGGAAAAAAGTCTTAAATGTATACACTAATAGGTTAAACAACAATAATAACAGCAAAAGTACAACTTCATTGTTGTTTTTTTTGTGCTGCATACCTTCAGTTTTCAGTAAACAATTATATATAAAATGTATATGCATTTCATTTTATAAATATTTTATAATAAAATATAATATATTTATGCCCAAAACATGAGTACAAAATTATACAAAAGCTCTAAAAAAACTTGATTCTTCATTGTGGTCGCGTGTATGTTTGGAAGGTGGTGATGTAAAACAGTGTAAAAGTGTAAGTTCATGATTTTGCAAGAAGTTGAGCTCAGTTTGGGAAGTTGTAACGAGTTTCCAAGTCTATTTTTCTTCTGTCACTAAAGAATATTTTGCTGTGTTTTTTTGGCCAGCAAGCATGCAATCTCTCCATTTCCTCTCCTTTATTCCGGTAATTCTTGTAGAACAGGCGAAACATCATTCGTCAACGAATATCCAATTTCTATGCAGAAACCAAAATAATATGTCTGTACTGTATATATGCAACGCACAAAACGCTGACACCATGATCGTACTACTAAAAAACATTAATATTTGCATATTCCATGCATGAATATTATTAGTTCTCTTGCTTTCCAGTCTACCCGGCTAATATAGAAAAATTGTAGATTAAAAAGCAAACATAAAGTGGAATGAAGGTTTGTATTTGTGTTGTATTTATTGTGGAAAGGTTATGTCATGTGGGTTTCCAAATTTTTCAAACTTTGAAAGAAAGAAGCCAGTAGTTTGCAGTTGGTTTTCATAGTGATTTTATAAATTACAAGAAAAAGCGGAAATGAATGAATTGCGAGTTTATGACACATGGAGGAGTGGAATAAAAAGGCTAACATGACCACCAGGACTATAACCGTCTGGAAATAAAGAATCGATAAATTCTTTTACATGCAGACCATACAACACATGCACTCGAAAATAATACGATTGCAAGTTGCAAATCTAATAAATCAAAACATTAAGCCAGCAGTGACTACTGCGCTATGGTGCAGTTTTTTTCCGTCTTCTTTTCAACTTGATGTTTTTATGACTTACATAATATTATAATTTTCAACACACATATTGCAAAAGTGCATTACTTACTTGCATACTGACCACTCTAAATTTTCAAGGTGACATTTAAAATCTGATGCAGCATATAATATGTATTAAAAACCAGTCTATTTACATTTAATCCGAAACAATTTGCATAAAAGTTATTACGCATTACTTTCACAGTGAAGCCCTCTTTCAAACCGAATTATTATATTTTGTCCTCGTGAATACAAGCTTAAAAAAGGCTGCATACGCTGCAGAGGAATTAAATATGTGTGTGGTGATGATGTGTGGTAGCAATAGGGCTTATGTGGTCTGATGAAAACTCTGTTGTATAATTCAGCTTGGAAAATTATAATAGGATTTTTCCGAACACCGTGCCAGAGAAAATTCTCCACAAAATACTTATTTTGTTCTCGCTTGAAACAGTTTATCCGTTAAAATCTCTCTCTCTTTCTCTGCTTGTGTAAGATCTAAAGCCTGTCAAAAGGCTTAAATGAGGAGCACGTGTAGAGTGCTTACCTAAAAAATTGCTCTTGAGTAAAAGTCTCATTGTAATAGTAGCGTGTAAGCATAATAAAAATCCATGTTGATGATTACGACGACGAGACGACGATGACGATGGTGATGAGCCAAGTGAAAGTAATTTTGATGAAAATGAGGAATGCATATATAAGCAGAAAGCAACAGCAGACATAACACGATAACATTACATTCGCCAACAAAGCCTTTTGTATTATTTTTTTCCCGGTGATGATGGTACAATTCCTATTATCATGCATGCATGTTTAGTAGCCCTATTGTTGTAGTGACTGACTGACGTTGACTTACTCTCATTGTAGCAGCTTAATCTCGACCTCCTCCATTTTCAACGACATACCTCTATTTATCCTTTATCCTATCTCTCTTTCTTTCCATTCCATAATTCCATACGCCAACGCCTTACTGTAGTTTTTTTTTCTATCCAGTGTAAATGCGTATGTATGAAACAGGAAACCTTTCTCACAGGAAAAAAATATATTCCGCTTGCATGAACATAAATAAAACTGCTCAATTATGTAGCCAAGCCGTGTATGTTTACGTATCGTTTTTTTGTACCCGGACTCCGGAGAAAAAACCCGGGTACATTCTTTATATATGCCTTTGCCTTTTATATATTCATACTGCAAGGTATTTATTTTACACGATGATGCCCACCACCAACACCACATAATACTGAAACAACATCTCTTTTTTTTGGGTGCGAAAGGAAAGTAACATTTGGTGGTAAAAAAATTGCGTACACACACAACAAGAGGAGACTAGAGTAGAGCATATATGCAATGATGACACTGGAGTTTATTACGTTCTTAAAAATAAGTTACAACCGCATGAATTCTTACAAGTTTAGGAAATCGGAGATGAATCGTCTATTGGTACGGAATTCCATTCTCTAGTTTTTTCTTTGCAAAGAAAAGGAAGTAAAGAGGAAAAAATGTAGTTTTTTTGTCTTGTTTCCTACATCGTTACGAAAAACAGGTAGTTAGCTGTCTCATGAAAAATATACTGGGGATGAGATACACACACGCACGACGCACGCACGTCTGTACAGGAAAAATAAAGATAAAAAGAAATAAAAGAGAGAAAGACCAGACTTTGGGAAAAGCTTATAAGAAAACACGAGCATCATCATCAGAGAAAATGGCCAAATAACCTCTGTACTTGTGTACTTACGTAAATATATGCTTTTACCTTTACCTTTAACTTTACCCACCTATATTATATGCAAAGATAAAGAGCAAAAAAAGAGAAATTGTACACCGGAGATATCACTTGAACCAAAAACATAAAATATATATATATTCCAGGTCTCTGTTCCATCTCCATTTTCCAGCCAAGATGAAAACACTGTTGAAAAATATGACCGTTTTCACTTTTATTTTAACGGGGAAAAATTATACAAGGAAAGGAAAGAGAGTATCAGGTAACAAACCTTTCACGTTATGTATAGTAAGTGCGTATATAAAAAGGTAGTGAATGTGAACTCTCAGGTCTTTGTTGAGCCTGGAAGGTGTACCATGTACTTTATGGCAAATATCATAGAACACACACACATACATCCATATATCCACGTTCTTTCAGCTCATTTTACAGGGTTCAAATATTTTTTCGTCCTGAACTCTACTAGTAAAATACATCCAACAAACTAGAGCCAACTGATCGATAAGTAGAACGCGTGTAGCTCTCTCTCTCTCTCTCCATCCCATTTCCTCTTTTCTTCTTATGAATATACATAATGCCTATATGCCAAACTCTAGTACATGCTGCTTTATACAAGGAAACAATGTATACATTTGCAGGGTTACGCACAAGACTACTACGCACAAAGTTTTACCAAAAAACGCACGCTTTACTTTTTTTCCTACTATCCATCCGCCGTACGCAACTTGGCCCGAGAAAAGAAGAACAGCTTTCCTCATCCACTCTCTTCCTGCTTGTGTGAAAAACGTGTATCATGTAGTAGCACTGTAGGAAGGAGAAGAGGATGGTGATGATGATGATGATCATGATGTGTGTGGTGGTGCGGTATGGCATGCGATTCAATGCATCCTCCTCCTCCTCGCTTTTACTGACATAAGCATAAAATGTACTACGACCACCGACAAAAAATTGTTTCAGAGGAAAGAAGACGAGGAGGGAGAGAGAGTGTATTGCCCTGTAAACCGAGCTTGCAATGCTGGCGACAATTTGATAGAGGATTTTTTTGCTGCGTTTTTGCCATGTTATATGCACATCTTTTTTGAAAACGCCATAAAACTCTTTATATTACATGTAGTGAGTGTGTGTACTAAAATAAGAGCTGGTATGAGCCAGTGCTTTCTCATCCTGAGAAAAAAGGCATCATTATCATCAGTGCTTTTTCTTTTCTTTGCCTTTGCCTTCCGCCGACTAGATTTACAGCAGGAAAAATGGGAGTTTACTTTCAGTAAGCTTGTTCATCTGTATATAAGTCTGGATATAATGTATAAGGCTGTTATTTATAAAATAGGTGTACATGCAAAAAAAATCTTATAAGATGATGTGGTATAAAGCGACATCAGAAATGGTTCTTCAGCAGAATGGCCTCACACACAGTCCATTGCATTTCACAAGGGTTTCCCGTCAAATTAGCTTCGCTTACATGACCATTCGTTGTAGTAACATGCCTCATGCCTGAAATAAAATACTACGAGAAAGTATACAAGAAGCTCAACAATGTCTTCTGGTACAATTTATTTTACGTCTAGAAAAGTTAAGATTAAGATTAATATGTAAACAAAAAAATTCATCTTTCAGGCAGCACCACCAGATTAACTCATATATATTGTTATTATGCATATGGAAGATATTTTTTAGTAAAAAAGAAGGCAGTCTGATTACTTGTGTAACTTTTGTATTAAGAAGTAGGAGGAAAAGGAGAGCTAATTCTGTTGTTGTTAGTAAGTAAAAAAAGGAGGATAAATGAGTGTAATTTATTTTTTGGATATGAATCTCTAAATATTTGCATGGTGCATGCTTAGTGTGTATGCAAGTGTATTTGTTTCTATGACTACCAACTATGTAATCTCCTTATAGTTTGCATTTGCTCGCTCTGCATCTGCATCAGTTATTTATCTTAACGGAGAAAAATTTGTGCGAAAGGCTCTTACCCAAACACTTAACGCCATTCACACTACTAGAAAAAGATTAATGACACTTTCTTGATAAGACTTTATCCATCCTATTCCTCCTCTTTGCTCTCTTCTTCTGACGGAACTTGTTAAAAGTCAGAGTGGATGAAAGAGACAACAACAATTATCCAACATCCAACCAACAACCAGGCAGTGAGAGAGCAACAGACGCCAGAACTACTGACTACCGACGATAGGGATGAATTGCGAGATACTATATGATAGTATTTGGGTAGAAGGTAAAAAACTAAAGATAAAAGCAAGCATCGAAACAAACAAAAGGGATAAGTTGTAAGTTCATGTGACATGATCCTATATCCATTTCCGATTTCGAGCGCACACACACATCTAAACACACACGTTATACAACATCGTGGTTTTGTTTTTGTGTTCATTCTGAATCTCTGGTTGCATATGAGAGGAAACATGTGGAAATGTAATACTTTTGTGCATAATCTCTAGACAGAAGCTAGAAACTAGAAAACACATCCCTTTTCACTTTCTTACAATTAATGCGTTCTAATTTCTTCGTCTCTATGAATTCCAGTTTACTATTACAACATACATAGCATGATGTGGATGATGATGATGATGACGATGAGAGAGTACACACAAAATAATGATTCTTAGTGATGGCAAACCTCAGCCATTAGCACAGTTTTTATACATTGAATTGGTTTTTGTCATTGGTCTCGAGTTTACCAACAATGCATTTCACTGGTTTCACCCGGAAGTAGAAAACTTTAAAATGAGGCTGCCAAGAATTTTTCTCCTTTTTTACTTTCCTCATGTAAACGTGAAACACTTGCCACAACAGCAACTGTTCTGGTTTATCTTGGATTAAAGACTTGGTTTTACACCGTGCTAATATGTTTTGCTACTTTGTAAAATTTTTCAATAAACCGAATCGTTTTTTATGTCTGGGGCGTGTGTTCTGAGCTCATCGTCTCACGTTCAAGTTACAGTCTAATGCTTCACTAGTTACTTTACTTATGTAAAGGTTATGTACACGCCCTTATTTCCTTCTTTCTATCAGTTCCAATAAGTGTAACGCAAATAGAACAATATGTTATGTGAGAAATCATGTTTAAATATTTGCGTTCAAGTAGGTTTCTTACGGGATTTAGATTCAGCTGCAGGTCAAAATCTTTGTCATATCGGTAAAAAACGCTAGGGTTGAGCTAAGGCAATAATATGACAAGTATCTGCAGTATTTATTTTCTATATTTGTGCAAATATTGATACTCTCTGTTAAATAACGTTTCATAATGCATAAGCCTTCATAAAAGTCATTTTAGTTGAAGAATTATTGTGTTTTCTTGAAAACTTCAAAATATGTATGCCAAAAGTTATCGGATTGGAATATTCGGAGTCATTATTTAAACACAAGTTATCAATAATAAAAAAGTACACTCGTATAAGTATAGAGGTATGCATGTATGCTTGATTGTGAGTACAATTTCTGCTGCACAACGGTAGTAATAGCAATAACGGTCAAGTGGAAGTGCAGTAATGGTGGATTGCAATTATGATATGATTTATAACTTATATCACAATCATAAAAATGCATGGTCCAATGACCTAGCTTCTACTATAAGTAAAATATCTAGAATGAAATCGTTTTCAGTAAACCTGGACAAAATGCTAAAGTAAATTTATAAATCTGTCATTCATAGTAAATTAACAAATTAACAAACGCCGTCTTCATAGAAAAATGCATTTAAACTACTATCGTTAAAATTATAATGCTTACTGGTTATGATTTATTAAATGTGAAATGAACTTATTGACGTCGATTCTTATCTGAGGCTATTCTTCAGCTGATTAATTATGCATTGAGTACATTTGAAACTAATTTCAAAATATGGATCATGAAAAAAGAACGAACAGACGTGCAAGGCAAAACAATAAGTTTCATGCCTTCGGAAAACGGTTACATGGAAGTAAGTTTTCCCGGTGTCTGTACATTACAACGGTTAAAATGAAATTTCCGATCTGAACATGCTTATTTACTATTTGTTACACAGCGTAGAAATCGTACTTCATAAAGACTGCTTCAAACATACCATTCTGCTCTATGTATACCCCAAAAAAGTTAAATCCCGGAACATTTCATAAAAATGACTTTTACTTTGTAAATCATAAAACTCGCGCAATCAAGCTAAAGTAAACTTGGCCAATAAATAATTACAATCGTTATTACAAGACATATAAAACTATTGGGAATTGGGAAAATGCAAACATTCAATTCGAAGTTTTGAAAGCATGTATGAACGACATGTAGGGAAAGTAAGCAAATTGAATGCTTATACTCTGTTGACAGCAACATACTTGCATAAGCTAAAAATGAGGATATTACAAAATAAATGAGGTCACATGAAACGAGTCATGCCGCAAGTAGTAGATCAATTTCTTTGTTCAAGTTTCAAAATAACACACTCAACTGCACAACACCCAGAGAGTTCTAGATAAATAATATTCTATTGTAATACATGTGCATTGATTGCACCATTAAACTTTTTTATTTGTTTACTTTTTCATAACGGCAGCAGCACAGCAACATAACACATAACGTGAATTTACCTGTTTGAGAAACCTGTTTCAAATCAAACAAACGGTCAGCAAAATGGCAATAATAATATTGTGGTCATTTACAAAAGTCACAAATGTACATTTCGATAAGTATGGATCGGAAAAAAATCACAATCTCTCAGAAGAAAAAAAAACAATGACTTTTATTGTAGCAGCTACTGCGGGTAGTCTTTGTTGAGATCATTTACAAAACATGTAATACAAAAGTAATTTTATCGCTGCATAAATATTGACATTTGACTTATGAACATTCCGAAAAAAATGTATGGTTTTTTCGTTTAATAAAACTTGAAAAAGTTAATTTTATGAAACATAGCCAAATACTTTAGTAATGAAAAGATGGAATTCCGAATCCGACTTTTATCCAGTTACATACATACACACGTGCATTTTGTCTATTTGGACGTGCATGCCAAACATTCATTTCAATTATTG
>JAQFYG010000828.1:0-23700 GCA_034694325.1 Entomobrya corticalis
TAAGTACGTCAAGTTAAAAACATAGTTTCAAAAAACTTGACTTTGAGACGATGATGGCTTTTCCTCTCATTTTCATCCTCTTCTTTTTCATCGTCATCTATACACTCAAGCAACGATATATGATATTATGTATGTGTGTAGAAACACTGAAGTGATTATATTGAGCAGCAAACAGTAGAACAAGAGCAGCATGAAACAGATTCAGAATACCAAGTAGTAAACATATTATTTTTTACATCTTCCCTTTTACATCCTCTTCACTACAGGGCTTTCCCTTTCAAGTGTCTTCTCATTGTGCACTACTGCTACAAACAAAGCATCATCCTCTATATCACTCTTCGTCAGTGTTCAGCGAGATGCTTGTCTTTGTACAGCGAACGACAAGAATATGCCATTAAATAAATTTTGCGTACAGTTTTTGATGTTACTAGTAGTGGGAAATGGATGAATGGAGTAACAACTTGTTATTGTTCCTTGGCCTTGCCTAACCTTGTTCGCAAAAAAGAATGAGACAGGCAGGGTTATGGTTGCTTTTGTTAAGGAGCGGAAGTATGATGAAGCCCCTTGCTGTTTATCCCTTATCAAGTGGCTTTGATGTTTGGCAAAAAGCCTTTAAAATAGAGTACGCATATTTCCTATATAGCTTTTCTTCTCTTTCCTAACCACAATATTGTGCAATTTCTGTTCAACAATACTAAAAAGCATGCTAATAGTTTCCCATATTTTAGTACATGGCATGCATAAGTATATCAATAGCCAAAAGTAAAAACAGTCTCCAAGTCATAATCTACTTGCAGCCATTACACTCAGGCTCTTAAATTTATACAGCCTTGGTTGTCCGTTGTCCTCATCTAGTGTAATTATAATGCTGTGTTCTCAGGATCAGGATATACAGGTGTTTGATATTTAATCATCACATATTTTATGCACAGATGGATAGCCAGCTAAATGTATGAATTTTCATGTTATCCCTGTAGCTGTGCTAGTGGTTAAAGATATTTTATATTTTTTGCATGCGTGTATATGCAAAGGTATGAAACTATACCAAATTTCTATGAAGCTGGTTGGAATCCTGTTATTAAAATTCAGGATGGTAAAAAGGAGTTCACTCATGCGATCATGTCGGAGATAAGGGTACTAAAAATAAAGTAATTTTACTCAACGAAAATTCAGTGGGCGGACGAGTTGCTCTGTTGCATCTGTAAGTCTGCAACTCACAAGGGTTTTTCTACCATGCTCACGTTCATTAATTATTTATGGTTACTTCACTAAACTAATTAATATTAGCAATAATTAAAAACCTACCTATTAGATACCGATTCAATTCTTGTTTTATATAATTGACTACACCTTGCTTGAATCGAACTTTTTAAACAAATTAATGAGGCATTGACTTGTTCAACGTGCCCCCATTCTTATAAAAAGACAGAAGAACAACAAATTACTTTGATTTTCATGCCTTTTTTGTGAAAACACATGACGTGATTGAAGTTCAAGTTTTATGTTTTCAAAAGAGGGCAAAACAGTACGAGTTGATTATGGGTAATGGATATCACATCACAGCAAAAGTATCAATATTCCTGCCAACAATGACAAGAGCATGTCAGGAAATTTCAAATCGACATCGTCGTTAGATGTTAGATGTTTTCACATTAGAAGGCCACTACTACAATTACAATACCCACGCTCTTATAGAAACTATGATAAACCGTATTTATATATTGTCATTAGTATCTGTCAAATCATTATCGCTCTTCTTTCTGTAGGAACCTACCATTATGGAATATCAATTCTTAACTGATACATTCAATTACCGTCCGTCCCATATACTGGTACAATAGATCCATCGTCTCTATACCACATAATCATCATTATCATCCTCATCATGAAGTTGATGGTTCTGGCACGTTTTTTTCTCTACAAAATTGGCGTACTACGCACGTACAAGAAACTGCCCTAGCCTCATCACCATCAGCTCTCAACATTTTCGCAATAAACTTAATTAGTAAAGACGCAAAAATTTACTAGCAGCGTGTACGCAAGAAAGCCGAGAATCTATTTTCGGAAACTCATGTTTCTGCACAATAGAATGCTAAATGTTATATTCTTCGAAAGAGCAACATGTGAAATTGAAATTAATAATACCTAATAAACAATAAGTGCATGTTGTATTAATAAACATATGTTTTCCTAATAGATAATCTAATGTTATATATAGGACATTATCAAAATTTTAGAGCTAGACAAAAACAAAAGAAGATGTGTACCAAAAACAGAAAACAAAACAAAATTATTACTTGCCATTTCCCATTTTCATCTATGCATCCCAGACCTTTGCATTGAACGTAACATTGGAACAAGCACGTTTATTACCTACCACCACCAGTTTCCTTGCTGTTTTTCCATTAAATATAATATCATTAAAAAATATGCCTATAGTCATTTATGTTATTTGGGAAGGAAAAAGATATATACTCATATCTTTGTTCCAATTGCCAAAGCAACTAGCCTTCCCGTCGTGTCTTGGCCGTCTTTGTAAAAGTCTATTATGATGACTATGATGTGATAAGCATGATTCTCCTCTTGATGTAGATGTATGTTGAGTCGAGACGGTGACGGTTGACGAATGCAATATATATATTTTTACTATTGACTATACACACTTATTCTGTTGGTCTTTGATTGAAGTGAAGCTTGAAAGTCTCATGCCACTTTTTTTTTGAAGTTTTGCCATGGAAAATAGAAGCAAATATTCTGTGGCTTGATGTATTCTTTCTCTCTCTCTCTCTTTCAAATAAATCCCATTTCTTATGCCACGTTCAACAATAAAAAAATCATCATATCATATACAGCTTCATATACAACGTGCAGAATGACTCCACTCTTGATTGAGATGATATGGAATAAGGAAAAAAGAGCTAAGGAGAAAGAAAGAAAAAAAGTCATAAAACGTGACTTTAGCCACTGTTTTCAATTACGTCTGCGAGATTAGTTCAAAAAGCTTGTCGTCATAAAAACTGGTACGTATATTTATATAACAAAGTCTTAGTTAGTCTCCACATGTACTCAGTCAGTCAGCTTAGCTAAGCATCATGCACCACAATAATGTGTAATGTCAGCAGCATCTTCCTCTTTTTTTAAAAGAAAGAAAGAAGTTTCTGGAACAAATGAAAAAAACTGGTACTGGCACTACTATTATAAGCCATAATATCATGTCAGTGTGTGATGAAGGGTGTGAATATTATTACTATGATCATGGAGCCTGCAAACATTCTTTGATGTCAAAAAGCTTAAAAAAACTTTTCTTCACGCTTAAGTTCCTTCTTTTTTTCCTTTTCTTTCTTTATTCGTGGTTTATTGGATGTTATCACTCCAAGGCATATTTATAATGACAAGGAAAACTTCCGAAAAAATACTATGACGTATGAACAAGCACAAAAGCACAAGTAATCTCATTCGTTTTCAAAAGTTGGAGACAAGTTTAGGTTTTTTTGAACAATTATTGGCGTCACGTATGATACCGATCGATGAAGAGCATGCTTGTCATCATTTATTTTCATTCATTTAATTTATTTTATTGAGCGTGCTAAAATCAAATGAAAACGAAAGCTGTGGTTAATAAAGAACGGTATTTTGTCGCAATTAAGATTGCATGTTATTGTTTTGAATGGCTGATGAGATATGAATGAGGAAGAGACACAATCATAATAATATTAATGCGTTACTTAAGCATGGTTTCGATCCATATGCTAACACCTTCAGCTTCTACTAGTCACCAATGAATAGTCATAAAAAAGTTGGTAATGGAACTATATGCAATTAATAAGTAGAGTCTAAAAAAGTTGGGTGCTTGAATAAAAGTTGTGATGTCGGCGTTTGCGATGATGATGATGTCCTTCAATTAATTAATTACTTCTGCTGCTTCAGCACTGATGGTGCTAATGATGTTAGTATGTATCGCGGGCTGAATAATAACTATCGCATTATCAACATTACTTTTGACCTTGGCCTTCCATTATTGCTGTTACTATTTTAGAAATTCTATTATAGCTCGTTGAGTCTGATTAGTCATCTGATTTTGTTGCTAATGTCATTATTTCTGTTTTGCTTATTGCTGCCGTTAGAACATTACGTTTAATTACTATATTTCCAATAATCCTGCTATCGAATTTCCTACAAAACAAGATGTACTTGTTTTAAATTTTGTACGCCCCGGTAGTTCCTCTAGCTATTATATTAATTCCTCATTAATTTATGCTTGTTCGCCTGTAATAATTGACTTATTTTTTTTGTTCTGCTAGTAATCCGACAAAATTGACATTAATAAACTAATCTTGATGCTGTATAACACTTAAAAATAGACTTATCAATGAAAATTACAGATATTGACATAACATCCGACAATTTTCCATTCCCCAAAAAAGGACAATATTTCTCTAATGCTTTTCTCTTTTCTCTTCCCGTTTATCGCAATTTCAGAAGCCGCTCTACGACGACAAGCCCTATTTCCGAAGGAGGTTCAACCTTGTCTTTCATCAAAATTACTTCCGCGGTAGCCCCGTTTTCCCCTTCGTATAATTTTTCAAAATCTTTAGTACAGGAAACAACAACGGAAGGCCCAGCAGTAATAGGGAGTGCTTCTCGTAACTTAGGAGGCAGGTGAGTATATAATACACTTTGACTTGCTCAAAAAGCAGTCAGAGGTTCTCGCACATAACAATGCATGCTATATACCTTTTAGTTTGAAAACAAGGTACCCATCATCATTCGTCTCTTCTCTCAAGTCCTGTCAATTTATATAATATCATGAGAAAAGGCGAGAGAGAGACGGACCAACAACGTCATCATCTTCATCTTCCTTCTCATCGGCGTCGTCATCATCATCATCACAACTTGGCTGTGCCCTACTTTTACCTATTCTTTTTAACTTTATTACTCCATTTTTACACTACTGCTGACGTTGCCTTTAATACTTATTACTACGACTACGTTTTTCCAACATTTTTACGATTTTCTCTCTCAAAAACTCTCGATATGTCTACCAACCATAATGTGTGTCTGTAAATTTTGGGCGTGTATTTATGTATGCCTTATATTTTATACATTGCTTCCTTAAAAGTTTATAGTCTTGTTGCTCAAAGTAGTAAATGTCTCCGCGAATGAAAGGTGCAATACAGCATTTCTTTCGATTTCAATTCTCTCTTCTGAAATTATGTCACGGGCTCTCTCTGTCTACTTTGCATTCTTTGTATACATTTACCTAGCAGTTTTTGTTTTCAACTTAAAAGCCAATGTTACCATAAACTAATGTATCCAATTCCTTCCTACCCTAACAATCTTAAACTTAAAAGCGGCACTTACCATACCACACACGTACAAAATAATCCTACGAAATGTTTAAAAAAATGTACAAAATAGTTTTCAACCAATAATGATCATTTCAAATTTGTCAATCAAGAGTGTAATGTTCCTTGTTCCTTGCTTTGATTCTTCGAAATGGACACACACGCACACAATTTAGGGGTTTTTAGTTTCCTTGAAGCATATCCTTTTTTGTAAACCTGAGTGTATTTACTTTTATTGCTGTTTGTTCCGAATGCTCCTGATGTTACTACTCCAAATATCATCTCTCTGCCGACAAAAGAGAAGAAAGCAATTTACCAGTAGCATTCGCTTTTTAATTTCCACCGGTGATATTTAGGCTACTTTTCCTCATCATCTCCTTTACTTCACGAGTAAGATCAAAAAAATGGTAAATGGTAAAGGTACAAAGTCCAAAACTATTGACGGCTCTACTACATTTATTCTTGTATATACAAATGATCCTGATCCTCCTGTCTTATCAATATTGCTTTACTATTACAACAGCTACAAAAAAATTTTAAGTGAATAAAGAGGGTATAAGGTGACCTAAATTTTTAGCTTGATAGTGGGAAAAAGAGAAGAAAAAGGCAGAAAAATGGTACCTTATCCTCTTCTTCTTCTTTTCAACAAACATCAAAAACAGGATCAATGTTGGCTGAAGTGAGCTTTGTTGCTTATGGGATTTCCTGTAAATAATGCTATCAACATCGTAATAATAACGGTATCAGCAACACAACAACATATTATGGCAATATTAGAGCGTATAAATATTTGCGTACAGCAAATATACGCGACATAACTCACCTACTTTAGTGCAACTTACGATACAAACATGCTTAAGTGCATACATAGTATTTTTCATCACTATAAAACCCTGCTCAACCATATGCCCTAAGAACACAGAAGAAGAAAAAAACTTTCTTTTTCTCAATTGAATGCTAAGAATGCATAGGGCATGGCCAACAAGCACCACCACAACTCCACGTTTATCATCAAGAAACCTTTTCATCATCATCATCATCATCTTTACAAAATGCATTTTTTCAGCAGAAATTGGATCACACTTCAGCTTATATATTACTTGTAGGTTAAAGATTACCTACTAGTACCTAATACATATATTATATTTGTTTGAATGAATGCAAAGCAAATATATATATTTTTGTACTTTGTATGCATCAAGCTCAATGCATTATAAATGCAGCTGTTTAAATGGGCAGATGTGCTTGCTTGCTTCTTCTTTTGATTGTGAGTAAAATGCATAAATAGTAATCCTTACTGAGGAATTTACTTAAAAAGAAAACAAGATTATGAAAGAACTTACTACTAACCACTACAGTCACAAAAAAGGCATTATTATTATGAAAAGTATGTACATAGTATATATTTTGTTTGAAGAGGAATGCATATAAAGAGTGGAGTAGAGTTTCAATGAAAAGACCTTCTCTGCATCCTCCTCATTACAGTCTTTATTATTCAAACTCATTTTGGGTTTTGCTAGTTATTTTTTTACTTGTCCTCCTCTCCTAAATAATAATAAAATATAAGGAAATGTACCTAGAAACTCACATTTATGTGTTGTATGCATTATAATACAAGTTTATGAAAAAGTGGAGAATGGACTCATCATCCAGTATAATTATTATATCGTCATCGTCAGATCAACACAGCAAACATTCTGGATGGAAACCTTGTGAGTGCTGTAGATGTAGAGGCGTATTTTTTCTCTACGTTTTGTTTATCCAATATTCATAATAAATATTGACGATGATGATGACTCTGATATGGTGGTGGTCTATGGTATTTGGTAATAGTAATGATAATAAGTAATAAGATAAAGACTTTTCCTCATTTCTTTGGAGAGACAGACAGGAGAAGATGCACAAATTTACTGTAGTATTTTCTTCATAGAAATAGCTAGATATTCTCTCTATATCCATCCATTATACAATACAAAAGATTACCTATTTAAACGAACAAAGGGAATCGTAAATCTTCCTTTTTACTTGACTGTATTATGTGCACCATGCATCCCTGTCTATTCCAAAGAATTACGCTTCTTATTCTGCTCCTCTGCTTCACATGCCTTTTTCTACGTACAATGTAAAAATATATATAAAATGTAGCTTTATGAAAGTGGATAATGCTTCTTACAAAGTTATAGTAGCATGCAAATTGAATTGTTCCCTGTCTGTTGAGGTGGTGGTGTGTGTATAACAACGTGCTTTTGTCAGATTTTACCTTGCAAGGCAAAATGATGAGCAAATACACACTGGCATTGCAACTTTTTGCTATTTTACTGACTTTTACCAAGCTATTGCGATGCTTACATGGATGGTAAGCATATTAGGTAGTCATTTTTACTCGCCAAATACCGGTATATTATATGAGCAACTCCTTATATGGATGAAGAAATATCGTCTGCTGTTGGGCCAAATATAATATGCTAAGGTGAATGGGGACTCTCTTATGTCTTGTGTAAGAAGTCATTATGATGAAGACGTAGTAAGATGCCTACCTGTCTTCCTACCTATCTACCTACCTAAGTAGATTGAAACACAAGAGTAGAGTTCACCAACCATTGCGAATGTTAAAGATAACTAATATTTTCTAGTTTTCTTATTCTTACCTGTTACTACACTATACTGGGCGGTGATGTATACAGGAGTAGAGGTTAAATCTATAACGGTACATGTACATAATATTATGTAGGTAGAAAATCTATATCATACTATTATAAAATCAAATCTTACAAATCTCATTATAGCGTTTCAATGGAATTTTACCCAAAACGATCAGTAGAAGGGAACAAATTGATAGAAAATGATTTTGTATTTAAGCTGCCGACATAGACAAACAATGATATGTATATACCTGGGTGGATTTGTCATTTTCATGATGATTACCTTTATCATCAGTGCATCGTAATATTTTTCAACAACGTATATATTTCCCAGTTGTAAAATGTTTTACCGGGGTTAAGTGTAGTACAACATTTTTTATTACTATAACATCACTAAAATCATTGATCTTTCTTCTTCTACATGTCTACAAATATACGGTTGACGGTTTAACTTATTTTGTAATCGTATACCTGGCAATGGCACCATAAAAATTTACGTTCGGCATAATCTGTATGCCTATTTGTTATATATGATGATGATGCTTCCAATGAAATTCAAATGAAAAGATGAATCTGGGAATTGATTCTATGTAGTTTTATTTTTTGTTATTTGAGTTATGAGAGACGAGAGACGATCTCGTAGCGTACATAGTAGATAGAGAGATTAAATGCTATAAAAATCCTGCAGATAACTTATTTACGATATTTGTGAACCTCAGCAAACATGGTTCTTCAGTTCATGTAGTAGACATGAATTAAATTATTTACAAATATGAAGTACCTAAGTGGATTATCTTTTTTGGATAAGTTAGTGGAGTATTACATAGTTTGCCTGTGTGGAGCATAAGCATATTCTTCTGCGGGAAACCAGCGTGCTTTTTTTTTGGCTCTGTAAAAAGCAATGATGATGGCTAGTAAAGTAATATGCTATGTTTAACTTGGAATGCCAATGCCACTGCTGCACATTGTTAAAATGGTGCTGTTTTGCTTAGTAACTTTAAGAGGTACCCCTCTTCTCCACACACAAAATTCTCAATAATAATGATAACTGAACACGGTTTGTTCACAACAACTGTGCGTGGTGGTGGTGAGCCAAAGAAGAGGGGAGCTCTCTTCTTCTCAGCATTTCATAGAATGGCATAAAGGTTACCATAATAAATGGTGTGTCTACGTGTGTGTTATTTGAAGCCAGTATCGGTCTCACAGTTTCCATCACAGACATGGGGATGACGATGATGATGCCATGCCACTGATGACTACAACTGTGAAAAATGCATATATCATCATCACCACCACCACCACCATCCCCATCAACAACAAACATACAGCAATTTCAAAGAAGAGTTCTCTTAACCATATAGCCGTAGTCGTCGTCGCCGCCGTGTACGTTCTAAATAAATGAGTAATCATTTGATATACCTATTTTATAAGGAATGCAATACGTGTAGAAAACGCGTTCTCCTATGATAATGATAAGTCGTCCCTTTCAAAGTTCTGACTTTGACTATGAGAGAAGAGTCCGTTCATCTATACTGAATCATCATCATCATCATCATCCCCATACACAGATAGATGATGATAAAGCTCAGGCAACTTCAACTATGTCTACAAAAGAATTGAGCATGAAGATGCAATGGAATAAATATATGTGTCTGTTGTTAGGGGAGAAATATAATACACATAAAAGTATTATAATATTTTAGCCTTCTACCACAACAGTATAGTAGCAGTAGTAGCTGTCCGTTAAACAAGCACAAGGGGATCAGTTCTCATGTCTGTAATGTGTTGCTCATACGCATCAGTAAATAGCATAGCATAAGCAGTAATCATAATCGTTGTTCTTCTTTGTTGAAAAATACAGAGATATTATCCTTCTTCTGTTCTTCTTTTTTATTTCTGTGGGCCTACTTTATTCTTCGCCCATTTTCCCCCATTTTAAAAATTTCATAGTCACAAACAACAAGTCTCTCTCTCATTCATCATTAAAACCCAGCGTCAAACAGAGGGGCAGACATAAGCAGAGAGCACATATAACAGTGTCTAGTAAATAATTACATTATCCCGTGAAACAATTTGATTTTAATTTTTATATATACTTGCATATATACATATATATTTTGTACCTGGGAAGAAAAAATTATCAAGGAGAAAGCGGCAGCGTGGTGTGAGCACACACGGTGGTGTGAGATATTTTGGAACAATTTGTATTTTTTCATAGAAAAAAGGGAATTTTTTTCCTTTTTTTTCTTCTCCATCATATATTTTTTTTGGTTTTCATCGCTTATCTAAACCGGACATTTAGCCAGATACTAACATAACTTTGAAGACGACTCAGCGTGACGTTTGTTGTACAGCGTTATATACAACGTCGTATATTTTTGCTTGTTGTGTGAGGCGGTGTTGGAGGTGAAGCTGGAGGTGTTGTACTAGCAGTTGAGGAGAAAAGCATTGATAAATAGTAAATAAATAAAAAAGTGCAACGAACGGTTCCCGTTTTTTTTCGCTTGTTATATTTTTTGAGTATAGTAGTAGTATTTTCTCTTTTTTACTACTACATCCACGACGGTGAAAGCAATTCCGCTTTTTCCTGGCGTGTTGTTCATATTGCAATAATAATACTAAAAAATAAAGAGTTTCAACCTGTGAGCAGAAAAAAAGAATATAAAAAAATTGTGCTCTGTTTTTGAGTGTGTGTGTGTGTGTGCCTTAAAAAAGTAAATAGTATTATCGATCGGACATTTTTTGTTTTTTCTTATATTCACCGTGGTTCTACACAAGCTGCATGTAAATATACAGTGGTTTTTTAATAGTTTATTTCCTCTTATATAATTTATTATCAGTTATTTATTTCATATTAATATGTTATGAAAAAATAATGATAATAGTAATAATACATAGTATACATACTACATACACAACAATGCCAACTACAACTACCATGAACACTACTCCATTAAACGTTTACACATGCATAAAAATAAATAAATACTTGCTTTGCTCCACTTCTTCTCTTTCCATTTCATTTTCTAAATCAATACAGTTCATAGAACTGTAAGAAAAACAAAATATATGTAACGGTTTCGGTGGGAGGAAAAAGCAAATAGTTTTATTTCCAGTACACATGCTTTGTATATACTATGCCTATGTATATACCATAGAAAATTTGTTAGTTGAGTTATGTGCTTTGCTATAAAAAGAACATGTGCTAAGAAGAGAATTTTGTTTTTTGCTTTTCTGCGAGTTTTTTTTCTAATAAACTCCGGATCATTTTTTTATGCATTCCATGAAAAACATATTAAGTTTTTCTCTTTTCATTTGTACATCTTCCTGTGTACTTTCTCCTGAAAGGAGAGATGGAATGAAGTAGCCTAATGAATATTATATGAGTGTGTGCTGTGTGTGTATTGTTATTATTATTATTACTTTATTTTTTTAAACAATGTGTAATCGGATTTTACAAAAAAGAAAGTAAAGAAAGTGTTGTTGGTTGATGATGATGATGACGGGAATGACAAAGGAAACGAGTTGATTTCATCAATTCCCTTTTTGCAGTATATTCGGCTTCCGCTAATTCTACTTTTTGCTTTCATTTTTCAATTTTGCTTCTCTAGGGACGAAATACGTTCCCAATCCAGCACCAGTGAGAGATGGATTCCGCCTTCTGCTATTAGACGAGATGCACTTCCAGAAAATAGCGATGATGTCAAGTTTCGAAAAGTAAGTGAAATAATGTCAAGGAAAAAGTTATTTTAATATTTAATAATATTTCTTATCTATGAATATTTAACGAGGAGAACAGCAGATAGAATAGGATTATGTGTAGGTAGACATTTGTGAAATACCGGTAAAAATAGGGTTACCTATGTACTTTGACAGTGTAGAGGTTGCTGTAGAAAATACTATGCTTTCCCTCTTCTATTGAGTAAGCATAATAGTAATAATTTCTGCGCACGGAAAATGGAGGCAGAATAGAAGTTGAAAAATGTGCTGTGCACTAGAATGCATTGCGGCATGTTTGTTTGCGAACATGCTTTTCCCAGGAAATTTCTGTGCACACATGGCTGGCGCTAGGGAAAAGAGAAAAGAAAGCAGTTTAGTGTATAGAGAGTATGTAGGCTGTGCTGCTGTGTCAATTCAATAGAATCATGCATTGTGTGTCTACTCAGTCAGTCTAAATAAATAATGTGCTCTTTATATTATTGACTGGATATGCCACAGTGTTGCAAATATGTAATTTGAAAATTTGGAGTAGGAAAGGAGTCGAATAAACAATTTTAATAGGTTGTAGTAGTTGTAGTAGTAGTAAATGTTATGTATTCTTTGTGTGTAACATTTTTATGTATACAGTGTGTTTGGATGATATATTTAAATGAAATTACAATGACTGATGAATTTTTTTTGCGCATGTTTGATTCTAGGTCCGTGGGATTCTCAACAAACTCACCCCTCAGACCTTCGATAGGTTGACCGAGGAATTGATACGAATCGGTTTAGATTCTCAAGTGCTTCTTAAAGGGGTTATTCTCCTGGTGAGTATAGTACTAAATAAATGAATTAATTTTTGGGAACTTAGATTTTAAAATATAATATGTCAATATGGAATCTCTTTTCTCTTTTGAAATTTTATCTTCAGATCTTTGAAAAAGCTTTACAAGAACCCAAGTACGTGTCTATGTATGCTCAGCTATGTAAGAAATTATCGAAGAAAGTACCGAATTTCGACCCTCCAAACCCAGATAACACTACAACTTTCCGCCGTCTTCTGTTAAATAAGTGTCAAGATGAGTATGCCAACAGAGCTCACGCTTCGGCCATGTATGATAAACGAACAGGAAATCTCACTCCAGAGGAGGCAGAGGAAAAGTTGCTGGCCAAGCGAAAGATGCTTGGAAACATCAAATTCATTGGGGAGCTTGGAAAATTGGAGATGCTCACTCACTCTATCCTCCACAAATGTTGCGAGGAGCTGGTCAAGAAGACGAAGGCGGAGGACTTGGAATGCCTGTGTCAAATAATGAGCACATGTGGCCATTTATTAGACAATGACAAAGGGAAATACCTTATGGATCAGTACTTTGATCGCATGAAGGAACTCTCAGAAAACGAGAAACTACCGGCAAGGATCAGGTTCATGCTGCAAGATGTGATCGAGCTGAGGGATAATCATTGGCTACCAAGGAAGACTATCTCGTTGAAGGAGTCCCCCAAACCTATTCAGGAGATCCGACGAGAGGCACATGACGAACTTGGAATATCAGATGGTTCACGATCACCCACAGAAGATTTCCGATACTTGCAAATTGATCCAAGGCGAAATGGCAGAATCTTTGGTCCCAAAAAACGGACGGGACTCGAGGACGTCTTTGCTCCTGTTCCTATTGCAATGACCAGTTTGGGCACCGGGCCAGGAGTTATCACCCCTGGGGAAAAGTCAATGGGCATGGAAACCAACGGCTTCCACACGCCACCTCCTATCCACAATAACTACAGACCTGCAGGTGGGATGAGAGGATACAACCCACCCAACCAACCCAACAACATGGCACCAAACAACCATCCATACTACCAACAGCACAAAAATAACATGAAGTATCACCACAACCAAAATAACATGCATCATCACAACCACATGAATCACAACAATCACCACGGCGGCGGAGGTGGCGGCGGCGTCGATGGTCATCACGGCCAGATGAACATGCATCATAACAACAGGAATAACCAGAATAACATGATGAACAACCATGGCTACGAAAAATCACCCGTTGCTCCACGATTCATGAAGCAACAACAGGCCAGTCAGGGAGGAATGGGAGTTGGTGCTCCACCCATGCAGATGACTACTATGCCTATGCAAAACAACGAGGAGCTATCCTTCAGACCTCCAATACAATCCATGATCAAAATGATTCCTCAACCAATGAAGCCGCCAACGTTTGCTCCGCCAATTATGGATCCCAGAAAGTCTCCTGTTACAGCAGTTATGCCACCTCCAGTAATAAATCAGCCACCACCACCTGTTGAAAATCCACTAATGCAGCCTGGAAATAAGAGCACTCTAGAGAGAAAGAAAGACAAGGCTCCCACAAAGGATGACGTCATCAAGAAGGTCGACGATGCTATAAACGACTTTTTGAGCAAGAAGTCCCAAGAAGATGCTCTTGAAGCAATGAAAGGACTTGATATACCAGAACGTCTTATTAATGACGTCATTGTGGCAATTCTAAACAAAGCTATGGACCACAACGGTGAGCCTGCATTAGATAGCTACTGAATTATATAGCATCTAATCTAAAATTCCACACAGAATTACAATGTTTTTCTTTTATCTTTTAATACAGAGGCAGAACGCGAATCCATCTACTTGTTCGTTATATACCTTGTCGAGAAGGAGTTTATCACCGTAACTCAGTTCCAGGATTCCTTCCGTGTTATGCTTGACCTAATGGCTGACTTAGAAGCAGATATTCCCCGCATCAAATCCTATGTGGCTGCTTTTGCAGGGCGTGCAATTACCCAAGGGCAGATGACCATTGTCGAGGTTGCAGAGCTAACTGAGAATGGAAAACACTATCCGTTCTTGCTCCTTGTATTGCAACACATGAGTAAGAGCCTGGAGCGAACAAAACTCTGCAAGCTATTTGAAGAGAGCAAGGTCAGCCTTTTGACCACTCTGCCAAAAACGGACCGTACTAAGGACCGAATGGCAGAAATTCTAGAGGAGAGAGAACTTTCCTTCCTCTTCCCACTACTAAAAATTCAAGCTGAAATGGCAAAGCGCTTGCAGGTAACAAAAGTAAACGATAAACCTTACATTTTTCTCCTTCTGTATCTGTTTAATATTATGCATACTTGAATTTTGGTTAACACGTATTTTTATTTTTGCGTAGGTTAACGCTGACCCAACCGACTTCCTCGAATGGGTGAAGGAACAAGTTGACGTTACATATCAGACGTCACATGGCTTTATTCATGCTTTGATGACAGTGATCTTTAAATTCATCAATACCGTAAGTTTCTATAGTCATGATTTTAAAAATACAACTCCATATAAGTTGTTATCGTTTGTGTTACAGTTATATATTTATCAGCACTTTACATTTTTATTTTACTTTATAGGAAGCACTGAAAGCCCTAGGACTTGAAGAAAATCCAAATCAAGCAAACGAAAAGCAAACCAAGGAGAAAGAAAAAGAACTGCTCTTGAAGTATAAGCCTGTCATTTCCACCTTCCTCGAGAATCGAGTTGACCTTCAGGTGATTGGAATTTACGCCCTACAGTCAGCATGGTTTGCTCTAGAGTGTCCAAAAGGTAAATATTTGCTGACAGCCAAAGCGCTAAACAAATTCTAGACATCATTTGCTGTAAAAAACACTGTAATCAAGTCAAACTTTTCTCTTTATTACAGTGATGCTCCTCCGCTGGTTTATGAACACCTATGAACTGGACCTTATCGAAGAGGATGCATTCTTGAAATGGAAGGAGGACATTCGTGATGACTATCCAGGCAAAGGAAACGCCCTCTTCCAAGTCAACCAGTGGCTAAACTGGTTAGAAGAGGAGGAAGATGATGGTGAGGATGGAGATGGAGATGAGTAATGGAAAATAAAACCGCCTCTACAAACATAGGAAAAATGGAATCGAAGGAACCTAGGAAAATCAAAATTCAAAGTGGTTTTGAATGACATTGAATCTATTTTGTAATGCAAAAAATTCTTACTGCTCCAAAATTATCCGTATGATTTATTATAATGATTAATTGCGTATTAAATCTATTGTTGAAAAAAAAACAAAGAAAAAAAGCTTTTTCGTGTTTTCGACTATTAGAAAGTAAACTGCGGACTATTTAGTATTTAAGGGTTTTGATGATCAAGTCTTTTACTTATTATTATTAACTACGTATAATTTGTATTATTATTATTATCACACAACTGATACTATAATTTACTATTTGTCTTTTAATGTTTTCACGAGAAAAATAATGTTACATAACTCCATATAAGTTTAATGAATTATAATAATTTTTTTCGTATCTTGATTTCTCGATTTCATTCTTTTTCTGACTGATAATTAGAATCCCAAATTTATTTTGCAAAGGAGGCTTTTTACTATCTTATTACATGGTCGTCATATTCAGAATATAAATTTTTCCAAAAGTTTCAAAAAAAAATACAAAAAAACAAAAATAAAAAATATTTTTCTCATTTTGATTTTGTGTGTGTGTAAAAATGAGTGTTAGGTAGGTATAAATAGAAAGTAATAAACTGAGGACGGAGAAAGGTACTGACTCTTTTTTTCTTACTCTATATGTCGCAACAATAAAAAAACAAAGGAAAATTTGTATAAAAAATACGTTTCTTTTTCAAATGATTTGCCTTCTCTGTAAGTGGGTGTTAGTTTAATGTGTATTACCTTTTAAACAATTGAACCATCGTGTTACCGTCGTTATAATAAAAAAAGTAGAAAGGCCAACGGGAAAATTATTACGATGAATGAACTGGATCGGATGCTTGTGAACGTGTTTCATAACAGTAACAATAATTGTAATAATAATGATAAGAGCTCTAAGTGTATCCTTCTTGATTATTGTTATTACTATATACTTGTTATTGAATTTAGGATCCTAATCAAATCTTGGGTTGAATGTACTTGTCTGACTTATTACTATACTATATATACAAGGCTAAAACTAAATTTAAGAGTATTAGATATTAAAATACTACTGATAAAAGTAAATTTAATAACGTTGTAATTTTATCATTATTATCGTTATTATCACGTATGATTGTTTCTCTTGGCCTTTTTGTGTGAGTAATTAGAACGACAGGGAGAACTATTCCTACAATTTGGTTGCACGTAAGTAACGTATGCTAGTTACATAGTTAAAAGACTATTTATCGCAAACTATAAGTGTATACCTACATGTGGGGTCGCAACTTTTTAATTTCAAATTCGTTCATTCTCGATAATGTAATCTTAAGAATTGACAAAAAACAAGCTGTTAAAGGTAATATACATACTTAATTCGCATCCTATCTCTCAGACCACATCAACAACAAAAAAACAAACAAAAATACATACCCGTAAACAAAAAAATAACTATTTAAAAAAATACTTTAAAAACTGGTGAAAAAATATAAAAACAAAACTTTAATATTTACGAACGAAGATGAATTGAATTCGACAAAAAAACTACTAAACAAACAAAAAAGTTTACATTGGTCTGTTTTGTACATGTCAATTTGTAATAGAAGAAAAGGAAAAACCAATACACAAGAAAACTCTCGTAATAAAAAAAATATAAAACAAAAAGCCTATAACATTAAGTGTTCAAAATTTTATATCATTTTTTTCATTTTAATAGCACCAATTTTCAACCAATTTCTCCATTGTCATCATTTCTCACCAAATCAGTTGTACACAACGCAAAATCATATTATGTTCATCATTTATTACACGACCATCATATCATCATGATTCGATGATTCATGCCAACATCAAATCTAACACGCAAATAAAATGACACCTGTAATAACACAGTCACTATTTGTAAATGTGTGGGAGACAAGACATTATAATACATAATGACTCATTTTCATCAATCAAATCATCAACTCCAACTTAAAAAATAATGATTCAGCTAAACGCGAGGCTGCACAAACGTTTTAGTTTAAATCAATACACGATGATTTCATGCAAACACAAAATTATATGCACAATCTTGATGAAATGACATTTTCTACTGGAATTGAATAATATTCATTCTACCATTTTGTTATGGCTCAAAAAAACTGCATTAAAGTATAACCCTTCTTATTAAAGTAGGTATGATTTACGGATATATTTTATGAGATCATTAACGATTTTTATTTTTATTGCAAACACATGCTAAAGGGAAACGGCTCAAGATTGCATGATCATCATCATGAATGATAGGCTATGCTTTATTACGGTGTCTGTAAGTCTCTCTCTCTCTCTTTTGGCTCTGCTCTGTACCTTCTTTGTCTACTGAACTGAGTTCCTCTCTCATTATATCATCAAAATGCTGTTTGTTAAACACACAAAAAAATCTCTCTTTTCATCTCTCCCAATTTTACAGAGAATTACAGAGTAAAACTGCCAGAGCACTGTACAAACTTGTGTGATTTTTACCTTATTTTTGCAAACGACAGACGGAGACGATGACATGATTCTCTTCTCTTTCTGCGTATTAGTTATAGTTATATGTCTGTACTCTCTGTACTGTCTGCATTCTTCTTCTTTCATCATCACCATGATTAACCCTACCATCAAAGCCACACCAAATTCATTCCAGCAAATCATAATAATACATCAAATGAAATATTATTATTATTATTATGATCATGGGCTGATTATTCAATGCGCGTTCCGTGATCCAAAGTAATAATTATATTGTGCCAAACGAAATGACGGTTATAATTATCATGTGTATTTACATGTAGGCAGATACGTAGCATATTGTTTGTCTCAATGAAATCAGACAATTCAACTTTTTTCTCCATCAAATACCAAAAATATGATGTATGATGAGCAATACACACTTTCATGTTTCCCTTTTTGGGTATTTAATAGCACTTTATACGCATAAAATAAACGACAAGTCAACCTAAACATAATGCAGAAAATCTCCACTTTCACTTGAATTCAACATGGAAATGATTAATATGCTAGTAAAGATGGACTTCATCTGAGATCCATCGTATTTGCTATGTACCAGCAGCAAAGATTAGGTAAACATTTCTCTGTCGTTATAAATGATATTTATTCCATCATGTATACACTTACCTTGGCAAATTCGCGAATCGAAATGTACGGTTGATGATGCTCAGTTTTAGTTCTGGCTGTTGCTAACTATTAAAAAATGCTTTATCATCAAATCCAGCTAGTTTATAAAAAATATTATATTCCTTTCAACAAGAAACAAGCAAAAAGGTACATATTTTTTACGTGCCCATTGAATGAGGATGATGTCAGCAGTATAAATCGCTCTACAGGGATATTTTTACATGAGTTGGTTAAATGTTTGTTGAGGCTTCATCTTCCACTGTAGTACATACAATGAAAATCGGTTTTTTTTTCTCTTAAGATTCTGCTGACTTTCAGTAATCCGTTTTTTACTGATTTCACCTTCATTTATCGTTTTTCGTTTACAACACGCCACACAGTTTGTATTGCAAAAGATTTTTTTTAAATCCATTTCATTCACTACCTTTTTATATCCTTTTCAACCGACTTCAATCATGGCAAAAATTTTGTTTGCTTCCAATCCAATATAAAGTTACGAGCTTTTCATGAGAAATAAGGCGATCATTAGTACGGATTCGTGCAACTCTTATTTTCCGAGAAAAAAAAGAGATAAACGTGTACACGAAATTGTTACCTAACACTCTGAAATCCCATAAAAATTGCTTGGCTTTTTATCTGTCTTTCTGCCCAATAGGTAGTTTTTTATTTGAATGAAAGTGAAAATAGCTGTTTTTTAATATGTTGTTTCTCTCGTGGGTGGACAGAAAAGAAAACTAAAGTTTCCTGATTTTCTCTCTTGAGCTACACATTAGCACCAAGCTTTTATTTTACTTTTAGTCAGGCAGAGTTAGTTTTTATGTGCGTGACATCTGCTAAAAGGTAAATAGTATTTTGTTGCGGATTTGTTGACACTTTTTCCTGGTGGATTGGCCTGATTGCCCATCACGAACTGAAAGAAGAAGCCCTGGGTAAACAAACATGTTGTCATGAATTGTCATTGTCCTTTCTCTTTTCCCGTCATCATCACACTTTATCATTATCATCTCTGATGTCTATATAACTTACAATCTCTCTAGTTGGTAGGTAGTTGGCCAGCAGCTTATATGCATCATGAGGCAAAACAGGAAATGAAAATTGTTTTTAGAAAGAAATTGAATTTGATGTGCGTATTTGGTCGTTCCTAGAAATATACTCTGAGCTTTATTCAGTGCTCATGCTCCCAGATTTCAAGTGACTTTGACTCAAAATCACCAACAGCAGCTTGAGTTTGAGCTTGAGGACACGATTAAATTTAATGTATATATTATGTATATAGAATATAGGCTATATATAGACTCACAAAACATTTTTATTATCTCATCTCTGTTTTTTTTGTAACAAATAAATATATCCCTAGGTTTCATCATCCGTCTTCATCCACACAAGATGATAAACGATGATGATGTCTACCTGTCAATCAATCTCATGTTGTTGTACACTACGAAACATAAAACCATCAGAATATTATGGAAACTCTGTCTTGATTTTCAAACAAAAACAACCACACTTTACGTTTCAAATAGTACAAAAAAACACTGTATTATTATCTCATCGCCACGAAAAAAAAATCCATATAATACTTTACACTTTACCAGTAGCAAAAATGAGAGCTGTTTTTCGCATTGCTTGTGAATATTTATCATCAAAATAATGGTGAGTATGAGCAATAAACTAAAATCAAAGTCATAACGTACCATTTTTCAGTATGAAGTATGAACTCAACCAACGGTTTTTAGAAAGATGACTTTGTTAGATGCGAAAATAAGGTTCTCACATAACCGCCGACGTCACTCAAATCAAAATGAAACCATATTACTTATGTTCCTGTGTAGACTATAGAAGAGGCACACGGCACACCACCACAAGTTGCTGTTTTTGTTCTGATGATGGAAATGGAAGGCCTTACACGGATGTTGTTACCATTGTTACCCCCATTTTCTCTCTACCTTTTTCACTGTTATTCTCCGAATGGAGGATGTCGGAGAAATCATACAAATACAATCATAACAGAAATGGAGCTTTGTTTTCCTTTCTTCTCTGAAAAATGGATGCTCGTATGCATATAAACCTGTCTGACTTTTTATTATTAATATTTATTATTAACTAACCGACAAAGAGTTTTGCTTCTCCTGCTAAAAATTCAAGTTAATTATGATTCTTACTCCAGTTCTATATACTCTATAGCTTTTCCTGTTTTGTACTTTGAAAAGTAATAATACGTAATAACCTAAAGTAAATATTGTACTACTTCCCAGCTCAAGCTCATTTGGAAATATGAACAAATATTTTAGCAGAAAATGTTATAAATATTAGTTACCTGATTCAAAAAACTATAACATGCGTCATTTATTCAGAATCACCTTTTTAGGATACATTATGTAGAGCCTACACGCGCGCCCCTGCATTGATACTGCTTCCATTAAAATTGTCCTTTGTCCATTCACTCTGACTCTACACTTGATATAATATTTGTTCTGTCTAAACAAAAGAGGAAATGGAGTAAACATGATATTTTTTAGTGACTGCTCGACCACACACAAAGGATAATGATAACGACAAAAACAACATCGACGATAATGGTGCTGATCGCCAGTATCGCCATTCTGGCTTTACACAAAACTATCGTGACAGAAAGTTTAGAAATAGATGTTGCATCGTTTCTTTTGCATGGCTAACATACATAACTACAAATTATTAATGCAATAAATTTTATTTATTCCTTGAGAATCATCTGTTCTTCTAACTCGTCTCGTTCCTACAAGAAACATCTTTACTCCAAGTGATTATTATTGTAATAGTTAAAGTTAACCTCGAAGTTGAAATCGTCGAACATCGAAAATCGAAAGAAGATCTTATTTCGATGCTAATAATACTGATCAGCCTATTAGAGAAATAATTATCAGTTAAACTTCCTTGAAAACAATTAAAATTGAAGCATTCAACGGTTAAATTTATGTTGTACGATAAAATTGATTTAAATTCCCATTTACCCACACAGAGTGATACCGTGGTCTAGTGGTTAAGACGTTTGGTATGGAATTGGATACTCGGACAATAGCTTAACGTTAGAGACCGAGTCCACCAGCTCACCTTAAGACCCGGGTTCGATTCCCGGCGGTATCACGAAAATTTTTTGCTTCCATTTTTCCCATTTTTTATCGATGTTTTTCGTCGTTTCGATCCGTTTATCGTTTCGGTAATTAATTTTTATTGATGAACTATAATTTTACATGGATTTGGCAACAGTTATGATACAAAATAACCGTAATTTAATGGTCAAATTACAAAGATTCTTAGCGATTTCATAAGATAACGTGGCAGTGAAGAAGTAGTTGGTCGGTCATTGAGATAAAAATGTTAAAATAATGGATGACTGTCTGTTATTCAAGCTTAAAGTTACCAAAGATAATTGTCATTAAGTATTATGGGCTCTTGTAAATTGTTCAATTAAGTTTTTTTGATTGATTGAAGTTCAAGTTGAAAGATAATAACGATGCGAACTTCATTCAACCAACCAATGCAGGGAACAAAAGCTGTTGAATGGATTCAGACGATGACGATGGACGGGAAATAATTAAATTTTATTAGATTTGTTTAATTAAATCTATTTCCATTTCACGTTTCCAAGCTTTTCAACAGAATATTTCCATGTAAACATTTTTGGAACAAGGTGACGATCAAAAACCGTTGGTCAATCGAAATTTTAACTTGGCTCCTTTTGGGAATTCTAAATCGGAATTTGTATACACCCACATTATGTTCGGACATGACTGACTAAAAGCACTAAAGTATAAGACTAAATTTCCTGGAGGAGAAATTCATGAAATTAGACATTTCCAAGAAAACTTTTATGAACGAACTTTCAGAGTCTGGCAACAACGATTCCAATGTCCGGGTCAATCATCCTTTCCGGTTTCACTTTACATTTATGAAATATAATAAGTACATTGAATACAAAGAATATTATAAAATGTTACCATTTATTATCACCTCAGTAAAACGACACAAATAGACAATGTGTAGTCGTGTATCGTCGTCTGGATGATCTGGAAAACATGAGAATTTCCTCTATTATTTCTAATAAACACTAAAAATAAGCTCACATAACGTCCAAATCATCACATCACTCCCACTTTTAGTAACAGATATCATCATCCATTTCCACCAACACCACCACCACCCACGCTTCCCAGATAATCTTCATTCTTTCCTCGTTATATTCCACACACACAATTTTGAGACAACATCATTCCATTCGATCACCGAAATTGTCCTTTTTTTCATTCCCTTTCTCCAGCCCAAAAAACAAAAGGAAATTCTTCTTTCATCATCATGTAATCATGTATCCGCTTTCTCTCTCGTCCGCAACGCGCGCGTAGGCAAGAAAACAAAAAGAAACGCCACACGAACACTTGATTTGATGGAGTTGAAAAGATTGTTCTCGAGTGTGCAGTTGATACTATTATTATTATTACATTTTCTTATTACTACTAGATTGCACTTTTATATCATCTCTGTCTATCCATTACTTCCAAAAAAATGTAATAGCCGTTCACGAAGAAAAAAATGCTACAGATCCTTTGCTACTAGGTTAATACTACCTACATTATTGCGTGAGAATTTTATAACCATTTTTTCCAATTTTTTTCTCTTCTCTTCTCCTCCCAAAACATTACTTTTGAAACTACCTGTAAACCCGTATAACGGGAACGATTATTGGAAATGCGATATAATACAGCTATCTCAATTTCCCATCTCCTCCCTCCCGTTATATTATTTTTTTCTGTGCAGCTGATGCTCATCGTAAATCATTGCGTTTTTACGTTGCGGAGTGCGGAGACCTTTATAAAATGAATATCTCTAGCTTTCTCTTCCGAAGACAAAACTTTCTCCTTTTACTCATCCT
>JAQFYG010000829.1:0-23697 GCA_034694325.1 Entomobrya corticalis
GTCCTAAGGTACCCGTGTACCAAATTTAGTGTCAATCGGTCAAGTATTTTTTGAGTTATCGTGTTTACAGACAGACACACAGACTGGATCTTCATCGCATTTAATATCTAACATACGTATTCTACGTATCCGATATTCAATAACTGCTCCTAGCAACATTTTATATATCCAAGGGTGTGGAGGAGCCTGCCAAGAAACAACCGAATACCTTTTTGGATCGCCACTGAAAGAAACTTATATCAAACTTGATTGAAAACGACACTGGATGAAGTTGTGTGGTGCCAAAGCCGTCCATATAAAATCGACATTATTACCATTGAAATTTATCATTGCCAGTAAGGTCAAGTGTGTTTGGTATTACCCATTTTGCGACTGGGAAAATTTCCCCAGCGCATGCAGGGACCGGGCACTATGTCTCTAGCCTACATCATAATTCAGATATTCCAGCATACCAAAAAAATATTTTTTCCCAATTTTTGGGCGCTTGACCAAGGTTTTTAATAGATATTCGGGAATATTCAGAATCAACGAGGTAAAAATACGTACATTGTGTAAGGTATAAGTGATCAATAGGTCTAGTTTAATGTAAGTGGTAAAAGGAAAAAAGATAGAGACAACAACTTTAGCAGACATGAATAGTCTTTCCCGTGTTTCAGGAAAATGATATCGGGAATTAGGCGCTTCAATGTTTACCAGGGATTATATTTACTCGAGTTTGATTACGATGAATGTGATTCTTTATCGGGAATTAGATTAATAATTTTGGATACCCGGGGAAATAATGTTGGACACCCGGAAATTGCTATAGGGATTTGTAGATTTTGCATGTCTGGATACTCGGGAAATAATTTCGGAAATCCGGTATATTGCACTTAGGGGTTTGTGATTTTGTTTGTCTGGATACTCGGGAAATAATATCGGAAACGGAAGTATTGCAATAGGGGTTTATAGATTTTGCATGTCTGGACACCCAAAAAATAATTTCAGGTTTCCGGGAAAAATTTTGGATTTGCGGTAAATTGCATTAGGGTATTGAAGATGTTTGCATAACTGGACAGCCGGGAAATATATTCGGATATCAGGGGAAAATTTTTGATTCCTGGTAAATTGCATTAGGGGTTTGAAGATTTTGCATGTGAGCATAACAGGGAAATAATTTTGGATATCCGGGAAAAATTTGTTATAGCCGGTAAATTGCATTAGGATTTTGAAGAGTTTACCATTTCTGAATACCCGGGGAAAAATTTCGGATACCCGGCATTTGATATGATTAGAATTGTGACGAATTTGCACTTTTCGTGGAACATTCCGACGGACTTGTTCCTTTATTATATTCAATTTATGAAGTGAGTTTTGCCATTTATGCATTGACGTAAGCAGAACAAATTAACTGCTGCAATCACCTGTTTAAATATCTTAAACACAATGTCAAGTTTTTCATGTTCAAGAAAAGAGTTACAGTTACTATTATTATTACTTTTACAGGTAGTCAATACCTTTCTAATAATGTGTCAATCTTGGGTCTACATAACTTTCTTTCTTCAATGATTAGCTGTTCTTTTGAAATTGCTTTTTGTGCAGGGACGTCCAAATACTAATGTCCATAAATTCGATAGAAAACGAAGCAAAATTTTACTTTATTGAAATTATCAGCTTAACGTTGCAGCTTTTAAGAAGTGCAGAATTGGATTGCAAATATTCCTTCCACAAAAGTGGCTAATATTGCGATTTTTCTAAAATTTATCATATTCAGGTTAGCATTAAGCCAAATTGCACTTTCGCGTTTCAGTGCAATACTAAGTCCTTTAAAGTGAGGACCCGGATTTGCACATAGTTTGAATTGCATTGAGTAGCAGTAAAAGTAAACGTCATTACATTCCAACATCATGACCTCTTGGGTTAGTGGCAGTGGTAAACATGTGACAAAATTTAAAAATTTAAAATAAATACATGAAACAAAATTTAGATCATCACGTATGTTTAAGCAATTATGACTTTAAAATAACTGTGAAAGGAAAAGTTTGCAGAGACAAAACCCAAACAGAACCAAAAATATGACTTATTAATTAGTTTGGTTCGATTTGACCGTTTTATGCACGTAAACTGCAAATGATAGAAATATGTTGTGAGTTGTACAGCTAGTAATATATATATATAACGCCATGGTCTGGAATTTGAACCATTTAGTTGCATCACTAAATGCGTTGTATAGTTAGTCAACATTGTTACAACATGTTTAATGCAATGTTGAGGCAATGTGCACAAATTAATTTGAGTTTAATGCCGTTTAATATCAAAATTCGAAGTGTTTTTATATTTGTTGTACAGCTATGTTTTAGGAATATTTTGGGAATCGTTTCCCTACTTAAGACTATAGCAGACAGTAGCCCATTAATATAACTAGAATAAAAGATACTATATAGGGGTACAATATTAAACATTTAGTTGTGTACTAAATTTACCAGTACAAGCAGGAGAAGCAAACAAAGTCTACATACATCGTGATTTTATAATTGTTGTACATAGCTTAATTATGACAAAAAGGTGAACAAATGAAATCTGATCGCTTTAACATCGAGGCCATGCATTCTACCCCACATGTATCGTGGGTAAAAATTGGTAAAATAACAAACACAAGTAAAGGTAAACTGTGTAAAAGATATTAAATGAATGTGTCAAACCGTTGTCAAATGTGAGTAAACAGAAGTTTTCAAAGCTAATCTGCAAATCATCAAGTACTTTTATTATCAGAATGTCTGCTATATAACAATAGAAAGGAGAAATAAAAATCAAATTAAAAACTAGATTAATATTTTTTAAATGTATAATGCCAAACCTAATACCACAATAAATTTTTAATTATCCGTTACACGACTCCTACGACGGTATTACACTGTTGGCAAATTTAAAAAATTCCCATAACTTTTGGTTTTCAATTGGGTCAGGATCTTTTATTCAATGTTTAAAATTCATTTAAGATACCAAAATTAATAACATTTATACTGACAAAACACAACCAAACATATGCTTATCTCATGTAAGTCCAACAGTTAAACCAGGCTAATCTATAAAATTCATAAGTGCTTTAGTCATCTGAAGACGAAGAGGATTTGTCATCCGAAGAAGATTCGTCATCCGTAGAATTCATATCACAGTCCATCATATGAGAACTGACACTATCCCGTTCCCCTCTAAATCTGCAGCCTCTATCATGATTGCAACATTTGTACATTTGTGGCGGCTGCACATTGGTATTACATGTACCAACCTTGCTAACTTCTTCTGCGTTTGATGATTTCTTTTTCTGAACGGATGCAACCTTTTGCTGTTTCTTGCTACCACCACACCCATCGTTTAATGCATCAGAATGAGGACGTTTCTGAAACAATTATGCACAAATGGATGAAAAACATTGATGTGAAGCATTTGATGTGCGAATGGATATAAATCATGTCATGTTAAATTAGGTTTGTAAATATACTAATAATGTACCCTTACCAAGGTTGGTGGAAACTCAGAGTCCGTGATCTTCGTAGACTTTTCCTTTCCCTTAGAAGCTATTTCCTGCAATGCGATAAGAAACAATACAAATAAAACTATAAACATGAATGAATGGTGACACACCAATTAACCTTCATTTCACGCACTACTTGAATTAGTACCTTCAAGGATACGAGTTTGGACGGTTTCTTTGTGGCATCCAAGTTTTCGTTCCTACGATTTGGTTTGGAGGAAGAATTGGCATGACGAGGAGTCTGCAAGAAAACGTAGGCGTAATTATTAAAACTATTGCAATATAGACCAAAAAATTAAAATTATTTTCACACGACAGTATACCTCAACTTTATTCAAATCCGCAATGCTTAATTGGGACGCGTGTTTTCCTTTGAGTTCAGATCTGTCAATGTTGTCATTTTTGGAGCCTTCTTTTGGTGTTTTAAGCATTTCAGTGGTACTGCGACTTACACCACTAATTGCAGATCCACTCCGTACATCGGAACCAAGAACCAAAGATCTATCTCGACAATCAACAGCACGAGACCCAAACTCTCCAATTCGGTCAACGCCAAATGCAATAGCGCCAATTCTACCATCAGCACCATCATTACTGGATCCGCGCTGGCTATCCGCACCTCTGGATTGACCACGAGACACAAAAGACCCACCACGGCCATCGGATACTCCCGGGTGAGTAGGACCGTCACCACGGCCTTGGGATGCTCCAAAGCGAGTACGACCATCACCGCGGTACGTTACAGACCCAGCACGGCTTATGAAGTCTCCGAATCCACGCCGTATATCAACACCACTGCTTAAAGACCCTGTACGTTTATCCAAACCTCCAAATTTATCGCGACCATCAACACTTTCACTTGAAGAACGAACATGGCTCCCAAAAGCTCCGTGTTGAACATGAGAGTCAGCGCCAAATACACCAGACCCTTTCTGACCCGTATTACTACAATCTGGAGATTCATTACGATTGTCGAATGCTTCAGATAAACTCCTACGACCATTGCGATCAACAGACGATCCAGCACCACGTCCACGTTGACTTCCACGACTATTTGAATGAGCCAAGGTAGGTGTTGGTCTGCTCGTAGGAACTGCTGTATCACTTGATGATGATGCTAGACAACTCGGAGAAAGGGAGTGCAGAGCAGGTCCTTCCCGTGAAAATGTCACATCGCTTGGTCTATGAGGAACCAGCGGACCAAAAAGATTTTTTGGTAACTTAAACGTCACGCCCTCTACTGGTTTTTTTATGCCCTCAAAAGGTTTAATTAAATTTCTATTATTTGGAATTTGCTGATCAGAGACTACAGGAGTACGTAAGGTAAGACGTACATCAGAGGTAAGACAAAGAGCTGTATCCGTCGAAACAACATCTTTGGGTAGCAACAAACGCATGTCCGTATTCTTAGAAAATACAAATGGTGGTGCGCCGGCACAGTTAGTAGTGTCAGGATGTTTTTCATTGTCTTGTGACTGCTCTGAGACATTACAAACATTTTTTTCTTGGCTGCCTGTTGTTCCAAGGATATCTAAAGATGAATATCCCTTGGTCATTTGGTCCCAATTATCGTCACCAACTGGATTTGACCCTGCATCATCCAAATTGGCATCTGTTGCTTGTAGTTTTCCCTCTGAGTGTTCTTTTGATTCCACAACTTCAGCATTTTGGCGTTGAAAATATGTGCTTTCTTTGACTAGGTCTTTTGATGCACCAGATATTTCAATGCCAGTATAATGACTTGATGATGTAGTCTGACGTTTATTTCGTAATGATTCCTCCGACATAAAAGCACACGAGGCGAACTGTAAAACAATGTGAGGAGCAATTTAGAGTAGTAATGTATTACATCGCAACATTTACCTCCTCCTACGATATGTTAAGTAGTCGATGTTTTTTTGCTTACGCTAATTGGATCATTTTCAGAAACAGCATTAACAAATTTTTGAAGAACCCCACGTTCTTTAAGACATCGAATATAATGTGTCCCGCTTTGCGATGCTAATGGGCGATACAAAGTAGGGGCGAACGTTTGCGAATTTACTTGTTCCTGTAAAAAATAATTCAAACAATTGTACAGTAACACCTTCAAACTGTCTAGGTATAATCTTTACTACGAAACTACTACGAAAAAACATTCAAGCATACCTGTTCGTCGTAGTAAATACCGCATAAATTAATAGCTAGCGTTTCAATAGAATCCGATGCCGTGGGTTTTTCAAAAGACGGAAGAGGGGCCCGTTTTGGCTGTTCCACGTTTACGATATCAGACGTATCTACTCGACAAACGTCAACAATGATCATTTAACCCATGCAATATCGCTACCAAAAGATTTTCTGGCAGGATTTTGTTCTATATTTTTATATTTTTTTGTGTACTGGAACTAACCGTTGTCAATATTGGCAATGTCTATCTCAAGCGTTTGGCATAAACCAGCGAGAACACAGCCGTTCAGAATAACTCTAGCCTCTAATCTTTTATCCCATTTAGGAGTTATCATCTGTTGTAGGACCGGTGAAAACCGCGTTGATTTAAAAGTTTGCTCCAGTGGAGTTCGCATTTCCTCCGTAATTTCCGTGGAGTATTCATCGGCTTTACCTATTAGGGTGACTTGAGCGTACTCGTATTTAGGGACATCTGTCTTTTTGCTGTATCGCATTAAACATTTTCCAGTGCTCAACTCATATATAGAGCAACCAGCTGCATACACATCTGTTTTGCTAGAAAACAGGCCTTTACAGTTTGCCTCCCAGTCACTGTAGTAGTAGACACCCAGATCTCTTTTACAGTACACTTTGTTCTGCAAATACAAACAAATTTATGTTTCGTAGGAGTGTGGTCCACTAATAATAAAATCATTCTACTTTATCTTATTACTTGGGTTTTAACTTTATTTTAATACCTGTCCGGGAGCATAAATTGCTTTTCCAAAGTCCGCTAAGACGACATTGTTGCTTGTTGTTACCAATAAGTTATCCGGCCTAATATCACAATGCCAAATGGACTTTGAATGTATGAACTCCAAGCCTTGCAAAATTTGAATCATAAATCGATCCTTGTCTTTGATACTTATGTCAACAATTGCGTCAGACAATGAACCTGTAGAAATAACAAACACATAACATATTTACACCATTTTGTGATTTGAAACAGTACCGAGTAGGTCAAAAACTTAAAAGTAGACATTGTATAACTAATTTATTCGTATGCTACTTACACGCACATAGTTCCATTAAAAAAAATACATCCACATTAAAAAATGCTCCAATAAGATTCGTTACTCTACGAGTACTACCGGTTTTGAGATAAATAAGAACGTCTCGTTCCATCCAGAGCGACTCAATGGAGCACTTTTTAACATTTAGTTGCTTTACGGCCACGTCCTGTTCCCCTCCAAGTTTCGCCTTCCATACATCACCATATGCACCCAACCCTACCCTTTTTTCCATTTTCAAATTATTCAATTTCATTCTTGCCATATACTCTCCAGCGGCCCATTTTGTAGCTGATATAGAGTCAAGTTTTAAGTGTTCCTTTCTTGGTTTTGATAAAATTGCCAAAAGTCCTTCGATAGCGCCACGGTTTGATGACCCATCCTAAAATCAGCAGAAACAAGTAATCATAAAAATTTATACTGACAACTTTGATATTTTGACGATGATTAAAACCGTGATAAGACGCGTTACGAGCAAAGCTTACACAACTAATGGGGAGGTTTCCCATATAACTCTTCCACTCAAAAGTTTCCAACTCATTTCTCGGATTTCGTTCCAAAGATTCCATCCCTTCTGCCGCGTCGGCCATTTTCAATAAGTTAAATACTTGTAGTTTGGTTGTTTTTTCTGTTGATTTGTAAAATTTTCTTCGTAGGTAATTGATAGTAACGGGCGTAGACAGTCTTTAACAAACAACGGACAAAATGTGTCGTAGGATTTTAATGGTCTTTTATACCCTGGATGGAATGCGGACGATCCCGATTAGTAAATACAGATTCCTACGACTCACGTCGACTTCGTTTGACTTACTACGACCCATTTATCTCCAACCGCCAAACTTTAAAAACCCCCACATCCAAAATTCCCGATAGTGTATACAAAACACCAAGACCATGAATTAGACAACTATTAAGTCGTTAACTGTATCGGATTTTACTTTATTCAGTTTACGTAAGATTACAAAAAACACATTTTCCCCATTTTTTAATATTTTTTATTCGACATCGAAGTTGCCTACGGCAGCGCAGCGTTCTTTAGGAGACCTTAAGGTCCACAATTACGCCACGTAATGAACAGGCAACGAAAAATAAATGGTAACTAGCATAAAAAGCAAGCGCCGGTTCTAACGAATATATGTACTCCGTATGCCCCCAGATAATTAGGGACTTGATTTTAAAGAACAATCTTGATACGATGCTTGAATGCTAAATTAAAAAAGACTTCCGTCCGAATAAAGCATAGATAAATGACATTTTGCACGGGCACAGATATGTGATAACAGAACCAGGATTAATTTTTCAAAAATTCATAAAATGCCCTATAAAGTAGAAAAGTGAAACTACGTTTGGTCTTATCGAACATTTTAACCGATTTTGAGTGACATACTCAGTCACGTAATATATGCAATTTTGAAAACAGTTTTGAGAGTGTATTCGAGGATAAATTGCTCAGAAAATAAAAAATCTTTTTGGTGCGTTCATAAATCTTTGTATAATTAGCCGCTGATTAATACTACTGCTACGGCTACATTATCAAAATGTGAATGAGAAAAATAAATCTGAATTTGCTAAATTGAACCCTCTTCGGATGCAGAAATTTGGCACTTTATGAAGATGTACGTTATACTTAACTTCAACTGTATACTTTAAATAAATAAATAAATATGCAGGGATTGGATTTACTCCAGGCTTGATTCACATTAAAGGAATATTTAGCTCTTTACCCTACAGAGATCGGATAACTCTACCCAGGGACATCAACGATATACGCTGCCCATACTAAGACCGAGCGACAGCAATTCAAGAGGAACAGACCTGCTGCAAGCTCTCAGACGGTGACCCATCCAAGCAGCTACAGCAGGAGCCGTTGCTTTACCTGGTTCTAACTAAACGAGCTAGACTATCTGCTCCTCTCTGACTGTATACTGTTCTACTGTTACATTGGCGTATTGCAAATCTCATAAACTTTTTGGTCCAAAAACTAAAAAAAAACAGTTATGTGATTATTGAATATCAAAAAAAAGATAAATGCATGTAATGTCATGATGTTTAATTATATGATCTTTAGAAAAGTTATTTGGCCGGTGGGTACAATCCTCTAAATAATATTTAATGCTAATAAGAAATGTTAATTTTTAATTACTCACAGGCAATCGCCATTTGACACACAATAAATTTATTTTTAACTTGTCGTCGGACATAAAGTCGGATCAACCTTTGGAACTTTTTCCGTTTCTGTTTCTTATATTATGATTTTTGGCATTTTTGCATTGGAGGTTACCGATAAATTAAATTTAAATATGTGAAAGAAAGACTTGGTATAATGGTGGTATTATTACAGTCGAACATAGAGTGTCGACAAAGCCGTAGCGCTAAACTGTTGCTGAGCTAGCATTGGATGAAATAAAATTTAATAATTAAAACTAAAACGGTTACTTCAGATGTGCACTTGGCCGACTGGCTATGATTACGATTACAAAATTGTCTCTGCATCAGGACTGTTTGTTTTTTAAAATGCATTTTCTTGCACACCATAATTTAAGATCGTTGTTTCTCGAACAAAAAACAACGCGGACGGTTTGAGAAACAGGCTTAATCAAGAGGAAAAATCAAGACAATTTTCACCAATTTTCATAATTTCATAATTAATTCTTGGCTCATTAATATTTGTTGTTGGCAAACTTAACGTTAGCATCACTGCCATGCTTGAATGTACTTGTATAACACCATGATATAGCTACGTAAATAGGTTTAGATATAACAGACATTTACTACACAGAAAATGGACTTAACCTTACAGGCATGCTATATTTGAAGTTTTCTAAGCTACGTTGGCTGATAAAAACTAGATTTTAACGCCTAATCAATGCAATAAGTGCAGTTGTAGGATACCATTTCGTAGGAGTGTGAAGCGTTACCACTTGCATGTTGATCACAAACAACCTTGGGCAAAATAACAATTCAATCCCTAATTCTAATCCCTAGTCTGTTATCCCTAATTTAAACTTTTAGTTAAGAACTCTCCGGACAAAACAAAAAAAATTATTTAGCGTTTGTATCGGCACCCATCGTCAAAACCATCGTAGAAAGGGTTAAAAGTAGAGAGTGTAGTGAAACCGCAATAAAAATGTAAATGTCACTTTACTTAATATTTAATTGATTTATTGCATTAATAATAAATTTGGCGGACTTACAACATACAAAATAAGGTTTCCATTAAAGTATAAACTATGTAGGTGTTTCTAAATATTCATGGTTTAGTATCAGTTAGTGCTACGAGCGTTTGACTTCCTACGAAAACAACACCGCCTGCTCAAGAGAAAAAACGAGATCGAAGAAGAGAGAACAGACATTCTTAGAATATTGCGTTGTAGCAATACTTACAACCTTAAAGCTTTTGAGCTCTACTTTAAACTACACTGTCATTAATTTTGCACACTCGAAAATTTGATTTACAGCATTTGATTTAACATTATCTGCCTAATCGACTAATTTTAAAGCCACATATGATCTACAAGGTACCTTTACTTGTAAGTGCTTTGGTTTACATTGTTTATATTTTTAAAGCGCTGTACGTGTACACAATACTTTTTTACTACGATTTATGCTGCTCCTCATCTGACTTTTTCTCTATACCATTTCGTAATTTACATCTTCGTTTTTCGTGCTCTTTTAAAGTCTTACTGCTTATAAACTGTTTTTGGCAGAAGCAACAGCAATAATCTCCATTTAGCTGCTTAGAACAATTGTGTCTTTTTAAGTCGCGACTGTATTGAAATGAAGCGGGACATTCCGGGCATTTGAATTTTGTTTTGGAAATGTGTTTTTCCTTATAATGTGTTACGTAGTTATCCCGCCTGGAATTTGTAGAAGGACAGGTTGGACACTGAAACTAAAAATATTATTTGAAGAGTAAACTTATTTCCTTAAATACGAAACGAAATCTTCTACAACGTAGGATAATTGTACCTACCCTTGTTTTTGTACCATCCAAAACTTTAATTGGATGAGGAACCAGTGCACTTAGCATTTTGTCATTTTCCTAAGATTACAAAACAGAAAACACATGAAAGATATGTAATTCTGTTTAGTTGATAATCAAAGAAAGTAAACAAATGTGCTAAATACCTGAACTACCGTTTTTAAAGGGGCTCCGTCGCTTTCCTCGCCGACTTTCTATATTTAAAATGACATGTTGTAAGACTTTTTAGTGTAAAATTCCATTAATTAGAAAGACAAAATTTATATGTTGTATAGTTAAGTTAAATAGTGTTTAAAAGTAAAGCTGTTGGCTGTTTAGTTAAATCTACAAATTTACCATTTCCTCTTGAGACATCAAAACTGGTTTACGCTTACGTGTTCTTTTTTTCTTTGGCGCAGCTTCTTTCCCGAGCTAAAAAGTGTAATTTAATATACATTCAGGAGAGTCATTTTCGTAATGTTGGTTTGTTTAAGTTATTTACCTGCGTTTGAATAGGGACAGGTTTTCTGGTAATTAAACGTTTATGCTTCTTTTGTTTTGTTGTTTGGCCATTGCTACTGCTGATTAAAGGAATCGTAGCTTCTTGCTGCGTCTAAAGATAAAAGCTTTGTTTAAACATTCTTAAATGTCTATCATTTTCTGTATACATTGCCTGGTGTACTTACGCTTTTAAAATCAAAAGCAGAGCCCCGTAGCACCTTTGAGTCTGGCATTTCCGTATGGTTGTCAGTTGTATGCAGAAGATTGGACTGTATGAAAAACACGGTATGTAATTAACCTAACGATCTTGCTGAAATAAAATTCACCATGTTGCGTAACTCGTTACTTACACTCTCAGTGTCCGAATCGCTTAAAAACAAGTCTTCATTAAGGAGAGCCGCTCGAACATCAATATGAGTAAGTCCTTTTTGAGACAAAAGAGTTCCCAAATCTAAAATCTGAACAATTGTAACGTTGCATTAGTTTCCGGACCTCCTACGACTTTGCATGAGCAAAGCAAAGCATTATGCAGGTGCAATAAAGCGTAAGTAATAATATTTATTTACAGAAACTGGTGGTTTGTTCTCGAAAAAAGATGCAACGGCGTTAAGCATTTGCGGTTTAAGCAGGATTTCTTTTAACACATCACAAAATGCACCAACGCGTCTTTTAATTTCCTAACAAATTAATATTATATAAATTTTATTCCAAAAGTTTAATTTGATTGCTTATTCATGAAAAACAAATTCATTCATGTCAGATAGCTTAGAAAAACAAACGCTTACATTTTCCCATTGAGGATTTGAACATGTTAACGTTTTCGTTAGCGTCTCCATTTTTTCGAATGAAGTGGCCACAAACGGAAGTACTAAGCTCGAAACTGCAAGTTAAAGAAAAATGTCTTTTCATTGAAAAATTTTGGTTTATCAACTCATACCTGTCCTAAGCTAAACCATTACTTCAATGAATATTGTCAAACTTCCTATTGTGTAGTTACGTAACCGTTCGTTGTATTAACAGTCGTCGGTCCAGAGGTACAAGTCATAACATATTGCCAAAGTCATTTGTTCATTCTTAATTGAAAACCAATTCTTTATCAACACACAATGCAACAATCTAAACAACTGTTAATTGAACTAAAATTAAGAAGCCGTCAAAAATTCCAACTTCAGAAACCAACAACTTTTTCTCGTAGAAAAATGATTTTTTTAATCAAACAATATTTTTTATTTTAAAAGTGCTGTTTTAAGGTTGGTTGATGACTCCTACGAAGAGTTAAAATTTAAATTATCAGACATTGTAGGAACGGGCAATCACTCTGCGAGTTTCTATATTGAAAGGAAAGCAAACTTATTGCAGTTTTTCAAATGCATGCCCAACAACCATTGGTGCTTTTTTAAATCATATCTTCTGGATTTGTAACAGCTTTAGTACTTAATGAGCTGATTATAGCATTATATAGCCTTTTTAAAAATTCCCAATGAACCAAAATTGCTGGCCTAAATCGAAAAGAGAAATCAATTAAATCGAGACTACAAAGACTTACTAAGTGCTGAACCACGGAAAAAAGTAACGAATGACAGTAACAAACTTTAAGGAAACTATCTACCCCAAAACATTAATTGCAGACAAGTAAAAAACAAGCAGCGTGAATTTTTCAGCGTGTATTGGTAATTTAGGCAAACATTATTCTCATTTTATGTAATTGACCACTTTTGCAGTCGCCAAATTTTAAACTAGGTCATATTTTATGCCGTTTTCTTGCAAAAAATCGTATTTGTAGGCAACATATTAGTTTCTAGGCCAAAATTTTAGTTTTTATATTGTCGTTTGAACAACGTATTCTATATTATGGTTGCTTTTACTAGTAAAGTGTTTATTTGTAATAGTTTTAAAAAGTATTTGCACTGTCAGATATCAAATTTGTTTCTGAATACCACAAGTAACACAAATATAACTGTCTTGTGCTTGAATTTTGTGCGTTTCAAAAAGGTTATCTAATGCGGGCTCAGTTGGTTAAACAAATCTTACGGTGTCTATTCACTTATTTCTGCCAACAAGAAAATACATAATCATTTATTGACCAACTTCGTAATAATGCGACCCCTATCAAAATATATCTGTGAAAAAAATCTTTGCTGACTTATATTTGCTTAATATTGTTCGCTATTTTAGATTTCATAAGAACTGACACATGCGGTATGAAGCTGAAATAGTATTTGGAAGACATAAGATATATACATACCCCTAAAAGCTACGACGACGGTTCCATATATGGTAAAGAATGACGGAATCTCTGGCACTGGAACCCGACATCTCTAAATCCGATACACAAACGCATTTAGACCAAAAATCTGACAGCCTCTGGACCCGACGACAGACATTGCGCAAAAATTTGTTTAAATTTGCAAATATTCACAAACATTTTTAAATTTCTAACAGTGAAGTATAATTTCATTGTATTATAATGTCCGCAAATTGCGCATTTTGTTCAGACTGGCATAAAATGTCAATGTCACATCAATATTTGAGAACAGTTCAATTTACCTTGCATAAGTATTTCGAAGTTCTGTGCAAATTTACGAAACTCTGTGCAATGATTCAAAACTCTGTGCAATGCTGCAAAGTTTTGTTCAATTTTGCGAAATTATGTGACATTTTAAAAAATTCTCAAGTTTTCACAATTTTTTGTGAAATTTTAGGAAGTGCTCTGCATTTTTACGATTTTTTGATACATATCACGAAACTCAGTCGAATGTCCAAAATTTTGCATTAATGTACAAAACTTTGTAATGAGTCTATACATCAATGCCAAAGGATGGTCAATTAAGGCAAATAGGATACTATAGCGCTTAAAACGACATTATGGTTTTCAAATCAATAAAATACCAAGTTTCCGTACTCCAGCAATAACGTATGTATATGATGTGTTTTCTATAAAATGGGGAGTTATAATACTTTTTTATTTGGAACTTTGGTCAAAGAAAACCTTTTTGCGCCTAGTTTGAACTTTCTAGCACAAGTTTGTAATAATTTAATAGATTAATTATTATTTTTTGCTTAGATTGATTTTACAAACTTTCAGGTACCGGCAAACCAAAAATAATACGAAACCAAAAAACAGTTAACCACTTACAACCACTTTTAAGCTCGCTGATAATATAACAAAAGGTCAAAAAACTTCGCAAAGTGAACTTTAGTGCCGTAGTGAGTCGTAGGTACTTTGGACTGAACACATGGTACGTCCGTACGCCATCATATATGAATAGTTCGGACGTAATACGTGATCCAAGCTATAAACCTACGACTCACTACGGCCAATCGACGTCTACGCTGCCACGTGAGTTCGTTTAAGAATACTAATTAAAACCAGCATTTTACCTACGATAACAGATGCCGTTTTGACAAATCGTGCTAATATTTCAAAAATAAACAAGTTTAAAACGGTTGATCTGAAATAAAAAAGACCAAAAGAGGTATGTGACCAGTTTAATCCACCATTTATGTACTTTGACCACCCCGATTAAATTTCACAGAAACAAATCAAAAATACATGTAACTGGCTTGCCACCAGCACAAAAAGCGTGTATCTAGCCTTAAAATATTGCAATTTTCATAAAAATGGGTTTTCAGGTCTTTTGTTCATTACTGAGCACAGAATTGTCATCATTGACGCCATGTATTGTATTTTCTAGTACAGGGCTAACTGAAAACTAATTTTTCCGTCAAGGGCTTATATAAATCAGTCACCTGACATTTTAGTTTTTCAATAATTCAAAATACGTCTACTTAAGTTAGAGAGCTAGGCAAATCGTAGTGCTATGTAAAATTTAATTATCTTTCGTCCGGATTTGGTTTCAGGAATAACTAAAGTAATGACTTCGAGTAATTGACCTTTGACCTGAATCTTTTTATTATGTCAATAAATCCGGTTCTTTACTTTTTATATTCCTGAAACTTCATCTGAACGAAAGAACAATAAATTTTACATGGCCCCATTATTTGCTCAACTCTCTAACCTAATTAGAATTTAATTAACGGCAAACTGCTAAAATCTAAAAATCAGCTGTTTTTTTCAATACACAGCCTTAACGGCGACTTGCTCATACACATTTGTGTAAACAACAATAGTACAAACTAATTATTACCAAACATTTTGTTGTGATCCATCTTACTAATACGCCATTAAAGTGGAGTTAATCAACATTACTTTCTTAGTGCAATTGACATAATCTAACAATTATTACATAATTTATGTGAGTTGATGTCTAACCCATTATTACTATTATCTAATATAAACGAATTCACGTAAGACAGCCCACAATTACGTAATACACGTAAACTGAATCAACCTTTCCCACTACTACAATTATGTTAGTTGACATGGTCCAGCCCACCATCATGGCAATCTTATTTTGTACCCTTTAAAATACCAAACCGAATCCATAATTAAATACAGTGAGCATAATAGTTATTTACTAAGCTAAATCGCGTAAAGAACTACAATACACATGAAAGTTGAACCTTGCATTTGCTAATTTCCCCCATTAAAATTGAATATCTTTATGGCCGTTTACATTGTACGAGCTTTTCACGGAACCATTTTATGTTTCATCTTTGCGGAGATGGTATGATCTAACGCCAACCTCCGAATGTCGGTAGTAGTAATATAAATATTTAGAATTATTCTCGAAAGTGTAGTAAAAACTAAATCTTCCGTGAGTAAACAAAAAACATAAAAACCATTGAAGTTTTAAAGAACCCACAGGCACATAATTAACCTCAAGGGACTGAGTGAGGTCAAAGGGTCACAAAACAGTCTTTATTGAATTTCACTTGATCAAAAAACCCATATTCGGTGCTTCTGCTCTCTAACTAAGTCTGTGTACGGTTGACCCCGTGCCCCTTGGGGTCAGTTTTGGTCAAGGGGTCACGATCGGAACGGAAACCCTAGGATCATCTCACTGTGAAACTCGGTTGTCATGTTAAATGTTATAATAATTACAAAGTTTTCCTGACAAACAGCACGCATTTGCATCATTCTTGTATGGTCTATTTTAGTGTTAAAAACGTGTTTTAAAATGTTTATAAAAGCAGTGTAAATATTTTGTTTTAAGCAGAACACGAGTTAGTACTATAATAAGTTACAACCGTTCTCATTTTGTTTTTTACTATACATATTTAACATACTCGCCTTTTTAATTGAACTTACACTCATCAGTAGGTAGGAGTTGATTGATTTAAGTAATAAATCTGATTTTGCCATTGATTCTTAATTGAGAGCGCTACAATAATCAACTTCCTACAGTTTTTATGTACATATATATGGATTTTTATTTTATTTTTACGGTCACTATCAAGAAATATAGTAATTGTTTTTATGTGTTATCCAGACAAAGCACAGCGTACAAACATAAATGCATAAAGCCTGCACCATGTTGCTTCATCGTACCCCGCACTTTTTGTTGGGAAAAATGAACTCACTAAACCGGTTTAATGGCTAAACCGGTTCCGGTTCTGCTCAATGGAGAAAATGAAATATCAGATCATTAAGCAGATCCAATGAATTGGCTTATTATCAACTGCTGACCGAATATACAGTTATTTTCATTTTACTGACAGCTTATGAAATGCCCAATTAATCAAGCAAGCCTAATCAATGGCTATGTTAATTTAATCATGGTTCGTTCACTTCTTCCGTGATAATTCAAACGTTAATTTTTGAAAGGACGGTGATATGTGGGGTATACATGTGTGAGCTTTTGCTTCCTTTCTATTATCTTTTTTCTCGATTTTCTCCTCCTGTTCACTTGAGTGAAAGTTGCTGTTTCAAAGTGAAAAGAATGAAACACGGAGCCCGGGCAAAAACACAGCAGAGCAAGCCTTCTTCGTTTTCCTCTTCGTCCTATTCGACTTTTTCTCAGTATTTTCACTGACTTTCACTTTCCTTTGATTCTTCCACACCCTCTTACTCTTTCCATCATGCACATAGACTATAGGCATACACAACAACTCACGAGACAAGGAAATAAGCCGTATATTTTTGCCTTGCCTATTTCTCTGTTGCGTGCAATCTGTTTCGCTTGGGCTCATTGCAATTTATTATCGATTAAGCTTACAATCTGCATTTATTTCTTTTTCTTCAAAAAACAAGTTACTTAGGAAGGCAATGAGATTTCATCTTTTATCCCTCCCTCTCTCTCTCTAATTATTTATTATTTTCTTCCTCTTTTTCCTCAAGCCAAGGCTGTCCACTGCACCTTTCTACCGAGCCTGCCCTTCTTACCATACTTTCCCCACTTTCTCCTTCTTTCACTTTCATCCAACGCACAACTTACTTTTACATATAAAATTATAATATGTAACAAGAAAATCCCAACCTTGGCCAGTTGTACGTTATGATGTCATAATAGTTAAATACATCTCTACATTTCAATTTAACTCATAATAAAGGCGACCCGATCGAAAAAATTGCTTTGGTCTGAAAACAAAATAATAAATCAGGAGACAAAAGACGAGAATTCTCTAAAAAAATGAATTTTTATACTGATTAATTTGGTTTTCAATATAAACTTGTGTCAAATATTTTTGCCCCTATTTCAATTTTCTGTGTTCTGTAATGCGATTAACCATATATAATTCCCACTGAAATAAAAAGTAATACTTGATTGCTCCACTTTTATTTTTTTAACTAACGGATTCTCAAGTCAAATTGTAGCGCAATCACAAACAAAATGTGTCGTTAGGAATTATATCATATCATCAACCGATCAACCAAAAACTCTTTCTTTACCTAAAAGGGAAAATAACCCCAGCCCTTCTCTTTTTTCCCTTGATCTTAAAGTGTACGACAACCTTCCACACAAAAAAACTATATTATAACTTTTCATAATATCTCATTTTCCAGTTTACATTAAACTTTAAACTTTCATTAAAAAATTTATTTATATATGCCTGCAACATTAAAATATTTTTTCACAAAGTGTCGAGTGTCGGGTCTGGTGGCAGTCGGGTGTTGGGACTAGAGGCCGTCCGGTGTCGGGTCAAAAGTATGCGTTGCAATTTATCAGAATGCCCCACATTGAGACATCTAAAGACCGGACAAAACTATTTTTTGTTTTTCTCTCTCTGTGTTCAATCTTGTTTACTGTTGTGTATTGCAATTTGCAATGGAATCAGCTGTCAAGTGCTGAGTGTGTTGATATTCAATTAAGTCGACATTCGACGATGACGGTCCAGCTCTCAATCTGTCGATTGGTATTGCATTAAAGTAACATAAATTGGTCCAATTAAATATTAGTTAGCAATTTCATTATATTTGTTAATTGTAGCTCTTTTCTATGTAAGTTCGAGAAATTTCTCCACTTCTTTCCAAAGACGTACAATAAATTGGGATAAAACGAAAGATAAGGTACATGGTTCACTCCCAAAATGGAGGAGAGAAGGCACAGAGCCTCCTACGACTAATATAAAAAACTTATATGCGGAGAATTTGTCAAAGGCTATTAAAGAGAAGAAAGTAGATTTTAAAACTGCTAATGGCAAATCAATACTTAATTCATTTATGATCACTAATATGCCTCCGAAAAAAAGTTTTGAGAAATCAAACAAGAAACAAAAGGCTAAAACTAGTCAACATACAAGAAAACATGCTCGAAACCAAAATAATAATAAACATGATGGTAAAAATTCCGTAAAATCCATAAAAACAAGTCTTCTTAGACAAAATCAACAAGCAAGTCCGTGTAATTCAAACATTTTGATGAATCAAACAAGAAAAAAAAACGATTCAAAACCGAAATAAAACACTCAATGGTAAAAAAGGCGAAACGTTTATTCAAACAAAGTCTCCTAAGCAGGATCAACAATAACTTGCAAATAATTTTGTCGTATTAAATCCTAGAGACTAACAGTTTGTCATTTTTTAAACATAGGTTGTCGTAGTGAGTCATAGATTATCGTAGTGAGTCATAGATTATCGTAGTGAGTTGTAAAGTATTTTATTGAGTCGTAGAATTACCGTTCCGAGTCGCAGTATGTCGTAGGAGTGACATGTACGGTAACCTTCTACGTCCGCACTAAAATACAAATATATACCGCTTAAAAACCTACGACGTACAAGGTCACTATAATTTATATTTTTAAGACTTCCTAGTGCTTTTGTCCGTGGCTGTAAACAAGGATCGAACTATTTCGGGATAACTAGGTGAAATGGAAAAGAAGATTAAATTGGACGTTATCCAAGCCGATGACGTCGTGGGCGCTAATGGGGTTGCTGAAGAAGAAGCTAATGAAGGGATTCGTGGACAAACCCAGTTACAATTAATGCCTGAATTGGTAATGCTCAAGTTTTTATTAACAGTTTTATGTTGAGTTTTTGTAATCTCTAATGTTGATGCCGAAAAGGCAGACACCAGCTATCTGTAGAACCTGAAATATAGTAGTGCTTGATAACCTTCACAAATAAATATGATTAGATGTAAACTAGTGATGTGACAGGGCAGCTAATATTTTTACTTTATGCAGGTCCTTGAAATCATCATGAAAATGCTCGAGGACCCAAATGACGTGTGGAACTTACTGGAGGCGTTTCCTTTGATAGATCAAGTTACTGGTGCTGGCAAAAGCGTCAAACTTATGTTTGATAAGGTAAAAATATGTCTTTAACACAAAGTCACTGTAATACGTAGTAACTGTAGTAGTCAAAATAATATGAATATTCTTTTACGTTTACTCCAAGGTATTTCCTGTAATGTTCAATTATTTGAATAAGAAGGACATCCTCAACTGCCGCCAAGTTTGTAGATGGTGGAAAAAGTCAGTTGATAACTTTCTTGAAGGTCATCCAGCCCAGTATCCCTGTGATTACAAGGCATTTTCCAAATTTGTGACTGGTTATCGTCAGAACAGTGACATTGAAACCAAGAACTTGAAAGCAGTAGTCATTCGATATCCGCTCGGCTTACTCAATAAGATTCATTACGTTAGAAAGAAACAACTGTCAGGCTCTCTGGTTCCCTCGTTTATTGGAAAATCCGTTGTATTCCACCACCCACAGTCTATTCCTGACCACAGGACTTATGAAAGATTCAGGGTCCCATTGGAAAATTTCTTCAGGAACTTGGACAAATTTTTGACGGAATTTGGATCTGACATTTGGCACACATCCATACCACTGACTGGAAATTACTATGCCAACGACTACGTGGATCATTATCAAGGATTTCAGAAATGTCTTGTAAAGATGCCTTTACTGAAGTCGCTGACCATTCAGCTCCCACTTTCGTTCCTATTCAGTCATCCTATTTGTCAAGCCGGAAGGAAACTCGCGAAAATCATATTAGCATTTCCACTGCCAGATATGCCGAATTTGAAGACTTTGAATCTCATAAGTCCAGTGTCATGTAATAAGCTACCTTTGGAGGAAGAAGTCTTTGTGGGACTTCTGAACAAATACTCGAAACAAATTGGTAGCCTGTATATGCATTCTCGAACATTTAAACGAGGAATTGGCTGGAATTTCGAAAATCTTGTTGACCTAAAACTGGATGATGTTGACTATGACGTGCCTTTTAAAGAAGCGATGAGACACCTCCGCCTTCCTCGATTAGAAAAATTGTCAGTGACTCTGGGAAGTTCTCTTCCGGCTACGACTTTAAAGGAAATATTTGAAGTTTGTGAGCGCCTTCTGGTCAAGGTTCTGATAATTGAAAGTAAGCCATTCCCAAAAACGGTTTATTACAAGCCAAAGTTTTATCCAAATTTGGAGGAAAGCCTGCCTATTCTTTTGAATATGAAGGCGTTTGTGTTGCATCATCGCTTTGTCGGAAAGTTGGAGTCCTTTGGTTTTTTGAAGTGTCTGCCGATGCTGGACTACTTGGAAATCAAAATATTGAATGAGTACCCCAAACGAAATGAAGTTGACCTGCTCAAGTTTTCTCTGGAAGTTGGGGGTAATGGGGAGAAAATGAACGTTTGGGAATTGTTGCCCAAGTTGAAAATCTTCGTTGTTGGCGAGAAACGATTTTGTAGAGAATAGAGAGCTTTGCAACCAGAAGTCTATTTATAAGTATATTTTTAATTAATTGTTTAGTGATAGTTATAATAAAGTAAAAATTTCATTACATTCACAATTTTTAGTTATTATTCTTCATAGTTTGACTTATTACAAAGTAGAACTTTTACAGTTTGTGTAAAATATTTAGCGTATTTTGATTAACTTGCGATTATTATTTAAAGCTTTATTCCAAGGGATTCATTGTGCATTTATCCATATCCCAGTTGATATTGTAACGCAAAAAAAGTTAGCCATAACTTTAAAAAGAAAATTAAACATTTAAAAATATTTTAATTTGATTCTATTAAACTTAGATTAAATGTAACTATTTGAGCAACTTTAGTTTGAACCTTACCCATTTTTTCTCCATGAATCACTGGACATGACGCATGAATACCGTTTGATCGTACGGACCCACCCATTGTACCTAAAATTTAACGAAGTGTGTTTAAACGATTGACAGAAATGTAGATACGAAACATGCATGCGAACCAAAATAGTGCGGATCCTCTCACAGGACGTCTAGCGACGCCGGCAGCCATAAAAGGCCTTTCTCGACCTCCATTCGGTACTTCTAGCTATTGCCAAGAAAAACACCATGTTAGTGTTAAATCATCTAATTATCAATTATCCCATTGAATATCGGATCCTATTAAAATTTTCAATATAAGTCATTTACATAGTAATATATGGTTGCTAAGTAATTGCCCCTTTAGTCTACACACTCAATCATTCATTCGATTTCGCTCCGTCCACCCATCTATCTTAAAATGAGTGAAAAAAAGTTGTGATTAAAATAATCAGGCTTTACATTGCTCTTTCAGTAGGAATAATTGGTTTCCTGTTTGTTTTGTACATGGTCGCTATGTTCCCATCCCATTCTGCCGCAAGTATACTCTGTAAATTGGCAGTGATAAGGACACCTGGACAATCTAAATCCAGTGATTAGCTCGCCAATTCTGAAAATTTTGTTGAGATACGTGTACTTTCCTTCATCACAATCTCTTGCCAGATTGCGAATGTCTTCAGCCTTATCACCATCTTGAAGAGCCTCGACCTTGAATCTCTCTTCTTTTATCCAATCAATCGTCTCACTATTTACTACTTTAAGAAATTGGTAAAGAGATGGATTATCCGGCAGGTGCTCCACTTTCAAAGGTCGAATATAAAAATAAGGATTCCTCTTTTTGTCAAGATAGCATATAAATTTCACTTGATCTATTAAGACCTGATATGTTATTCCGTTGCATAAACCAAATCAAAACCAATCCTGTCACCACAACCAAGTTTTTGCATTTGCATCAGAAATGGTCTGGTCTTGACGTATCGCGTTAATTGTATGATGATGAGAATTACAAACTGCGTCAGTCGGAGATTAAACCAGAATTTCACCAATTTTTTCTCCAGCAGCAAGATCTCCAGTATTGGTTATGTTCTTATCACGGAGTATAATTTACTCCGTGGTTCTTATGTTCTGGATAATATGACGTTGTCTAAATACCAACTCGTGTGTCCAGACAAAAAATGTTTGATTATTCATTGACTTTTCTTAGTTCGTGTGGTTCTATGAGTCATAAACCATATCCTGTGTCTCGTTGTTGCATGCGCAATTTTCATCAACTTCTTTCGTCATTCGTCGTCATAATAAGTTCTTTTTATTGACAGCATATATTTTGCCCATAAAACACCGGAATAAATATGAGGAGGAGCTTGAGGAGCTATGAGGAGCTTCGAGAAATTGGGGGATAAAATCTCAAATAAATGTTCCTTCTTTATATGCAAAAGAAATCCAATTTAAAAAATGATGTCTCAAGTTTAAAATATCCCAAGTACTTTGTTTTATACTATATAATCTTCGGCGTAATATCCTGATTTATATTAGTTGTAGACTCTAACCGATTGGACCATAATTAAAATAGTTTGAAAATGATGTCGCTTCCAATAAGCCATTCCATTATGCAGTCAACCTTTCACACTTTGATACATATTTGTTTTATATTCGTCGTTTGTCGTTAACTAACTCGGAATCAGACATGATGTAACAATGTCAGTATGATTATAATCCCTTCACCTGCATTGTTCAAAGTTCCAATTCCCACTTCATGTACCAGAAGTAGTAGTGGACGTTGACTTTGAGCTTGATAAGATGACATGGTTTCTCTATAGTAGCTCCTCCCACGTCTCCTCCTTGGTCCTCCTTATTCATCCCTTTCTAAAATCCAGGATTTTCATATTATCAATATCCAACTTCTTGGTTTCATTTTGTATTTTATACGAAAGGTCGTCAACTGGTAAATAATCAATCACGGGTATTTATATAGAAAAATAAGATAAACCAAAAATACACGTTTTCAAGTTGCCCCATAAAATCAAGCTCAAGTTATTGAAGGATGTGGATGCTTGGATAAACACCAAGCCAACCGTAGCTTACAGCAAAGAAGGGAATCAG
>JAQFYG010000830.1:0-23695 GCA_034694325.1 Entomobrya corticalis
ACAATGCACGCGGTCTGTAGATTGAAAGTTAGAGCGAAGGAGGAGCTTCACTCTATGTCTTAGCAGATTACTCCACAGTTTGCAATGTTTTTACTCCGGTTCCTTTTTTTGTGTTGCAATATGTTTTCAAACTGTCCATGAGATAGAATTGAACCTGGTTGATGAAGGGATTAATAACATTAATGGTAACAAATTTACTAATTGATATGCTTGATTTCATTCGTGGGATTTATACAATTAATATTACTTGAATATAGTTAGTTAGTTAATTACTTGAATATAATATTTTTAAATATTACAAACTAAATAATTAACAATTACGCATTAAAACGAAGTCTCTGAAAATCGTCATAAATAGGAATAACATGCTGAAATATTACAAAAACCTTGGATTTAAATGATTGTGTGCTTGTTATGGTTCAGATTGAATAGACGGGAAATGAAGCCAGTTTGTTTTAAGGGATATAATGTGCGGTAATATTATCAAATCACATTAGATGGTCGTTTGCCATAAAACGCACAAGGAAAGATGTTAAGATGTACATGATTTATTTGAAATAATTATGACTTTTTTAAAACTAAATAAACATCTAATAAAGAAACACTTCAAAGAATACTTTTAAGTTCTAACTTTGCTCTTATTATGTAACAAAAGATTATCAAGCTCGAATTCAAGTTTCGGTATACCACCACATTAGCTTTCCTTGTAAGTATTTGATTTCCCTTCTCGTATGACGACTTGTAGACACCGACTCCATTCAACTGACTTTACGACAAAACTGCGTACTTTGCGTTACTTTCTATTGTTTGTATAATGGTAATGTCGAATTTCAACGGAAAGCGAAACCCTCCATTCTCTCCATTATTATTTTACTTGATACTCTTCCCTTCCACTTCACTCCCTTTCATTTTACTTTGCACAATCCCCACGTATTGTAGTGGGGACTGAATTGCGAGAAAAAAGAAAAGTGTGCTCATTGGCACGGAAAATCAGCTAAAGAGCTCAAAAGAAAGAAGAAAAGCGAACAAGAAAGGACGTGAGAGAAACAGAAAAAGAGAATCGACGCTTCTGTATTGTCATGATACTTTTGAACATCTACAAAAAATAAAAAAGTCTTGTCACTTAACTTGTACACAATTCAACCCTAAACACGCCAAAAATTTCTTTTATTTTTCCATTTACACTTTTTTGTCGTTCTTTTTAGCTTTGATTTGCCCATTAACAAATGAATCGAAAAAATCTAAAAAATAGTTGGTATTGCAATAAAAAGCTTGTAATTCACTAAATGTTCCTTTGGTCTATTGTACAAAATGTTTTTATCGATAAGTAAACTTAATATTTTTAAACGAAAATCTTTCAACAAAGCCAATATAATAAGAATGGGGAGAGTAACAACAGAAAACTTTTCTTTTTTTATGATGAAAACTATGATGATCCTTTTACAGAAGAAAAAGAAAAGTTTTTCTTTGAAAAAAATATATTTTTATTTTATGAGTGGGAAGAAGAAATTGGAGAAAGTTTTGTGGTTGACTTCTTTATTTTCATCATCTCATATGGTTTACTGTACTGAAGACACGGCAATAAAAGTCAGCGTGAGATCGAGAAATTTTTGTTGCGCTTTGGAGCCCTTCTATAATAATTTGTATCCTTATTCTACGCGGCATCTTGGATTTACGAAAGGGTTAAGGTTGTGCTTTCCCACAAAAATATTTGAAAGTGTGAGGTAGACACACTGCAGATATTTTTTGCTATTATTATAAAGCAATATACTTTACTTCTTCCGGAGGAGAAAGCGAAAAAACTTTTCTTTTTCATCAATGAACCAAGAAGAGGGACCAGGAAGATGTCGACGTCGAGGATGAACAAAAATTGGGATGGCACAAGGCACGATCTTGTTCATATCGTCTCTTGTGTGCTCACTTCTCAGTGACTTTCACTTTGTCAAAAAGAAAGCAGAAAAAACTTGTTTGCTTCTTTTCTACTCTTCTTCCAGACTTTTTATGGAAATGATTCACAAGAGGAAGAACACGGATAATAATATAGTTCTTTGGCACATTGTTAGGTAGATAAAAAAAATTTTCCCATACTGTTGCTCTTCTTTGCCGTCAACTTTTTTTAAAAAGTTTTTTTTGTTGACTGAACTCATAATCTTAAGAAAAAAGTAGACAGGGTTAAGTAACCACTCTGTGGAGAAAAGTCTGAATAAAGAAGATGTCTTTTACTTATGCTAATATTTGCTAAATTGAGAAAGGGATAGAGGATGGAGATGAAAAAAGAAATCCTATGAAAATTATGTGGAAATAGTTGGAAAAATCTGGGGAAAATTTTGAAGGAGAAAATGGAATGAATACAAAAAGTATAGATGCAAAAATGTTAAAAGTAGAGAGATGATGGATGTAGGAGGCGGGTATTTCGTGTATGTGCGTGTTTGCATTTCTTAGAAAGTTGCAAATTTCTGATGGGGAAAAGTAAAATGGAAATAAAAAGTTTTCGGTTAAGGTAAAGGTAATAATATAAAAAATGCCAGAATATTTTTAAAGTGCATTTTATTCATTAGATAAATTGGTGGTTAGGTTAAAAGAGGAAAAGAACATATTGGCAAATAAGTTTAAATTTCATGTAGTTTAGCAAGGTTTTACTTTGCAATCGACTTTATCAAGTTGAATTGGATTTGAAACAATATTGAAATGTAAATAGTTTGCAACAAGTGTGATGAATGAATCATACTTCATCAGTTTTTAAAGATAAAGCATAGCAATAAGACATAAACTAAATAAAAGCTAATATGTAATTATTATTTTAACTGTACAACCAATATATTGGTTGGATACTTGTTTGTTTATTATTGTTGATAATACGAAGGGATTATCAGAAATCTCCGGTCAACTTTGGGTGAGAATATTTTCAGTGGATTAGTTTCCAACAAATCTGGTTATTTGGGTAGATAGTACTAACCCTTTTCTACATAAACCATGTCTTTTAACAATCTTGTCTGTGCTAGTACGCCAGAGAAATAATCTCTGCCGTAAGAATGTAATTTTATTTTTTCGCTATAAATTTCAAACTAAATTTCTACAAAAAACGTCATAGCAAAATTATCAAGCAACTTAGGGAAATTAGGTAACGTGCGTAAGGAAGACTAATCTTTTGCGCAAAATACTGTTGTATTAAAAAATCCAAAACATTTTCAAGGTGTGCAAAGTTGCTCAAAATGTGTAACATGTCAGAATCAGCAAATTGAAAAAAAGTTGGAAACTGTTTTTTCGCAATAGTAATTCTTGAAAGTAAGCGTAGTTAATCCACCAAATAAATATGCGCCAGATGGTGCGTTAACTACAGGATATTCGCAAACTGCCGTATGTTCTGTGTCTTAAACAGTTTACTCCCAGCATACCGCTAAATTTGATAAAGTGTAGAAAACAGCAAAATGCTGACGTTCTTTATAACCGTTTGCTAATTAAATACAAGCAAATAAAATTTTCATGCGTCTGTAATATAAAACACAGTCTAAGCTTTAAAATAATGTACAACACTTGCTTTCAAAATTGTTTGCCTTGAAACTGAAAATGAATTTGTCTTTCCATCAAATTTACGTTCTGTAAGTAGTCTGTATCAGTTCTGTATCTTTTTAGTTCTGCGATTTTTTTGCATATGCAAATATTTAAGCAAAGGCAGACATTAGGGCAAAAACTGCTGATGTAATAATAAGCCCTTAACGTTGCCTTGTACATGCAACAAAATTTGTAGTAAATGTTTTATTTTATCTACGTAGTATCGGCACCCAAAATTGACCGGATATTTCTGATAATCCCTTCGTATTTATAAACCAAAGTTTACTTTTTATTACGATTATGGTGAATTTGATGTATGTCGTAAAAGGAAATTTCATTTTTTGTATTCTGCGAATAGGCTCATCGTTATTATAAATTTGCTTTAGATTAAACTAATTTTTGATCAGTTTTAAGCTAAATCGATGTTAAAGAAAGACAAAAACGAGAAAATAAACTGGAAACTTTATTTATATTACCATATACATATAATAAAAAGACAAATATTTAGGCGACTAAATTTTAGTATGCATTGATTAAAACTCAGATGATTTAACTCCCAACGTCCATATTTAAACGAAATGACTAAACAAACTCCGTCTGGTTTTAATGATGACAAAATATAAAGCAGCATGGAACAATTTTTGTCGGTTAAATACTAAAGAGTATTCAAAACTTCACTTAAAACAGTTCGAAAATTTAAAATGTCTAAAAGACATTTAATCTGTTCATGCAGATGTAAAATCCTGCTTTCATTCTACTGATTTTACTCCACATGGTTTCCATCTAAATCTTGGCATGCTTTGGAAAGATCATCTACCTTCACAACATTTGCAGAAAATACGCTGTTTTAAATGTACAATATTATCCGTCTTGACAAATACCCACTACGTCTCCAAAGTCTTCATACTTTCTCCACTTTCTCTTCCTCACTCACACACACACCCAGCAAGCCTTCCAATTCCCAAGATCCAACCTTTTGTCGTGTTTTAATAGCTCCCAACAAAAAATACCCAGAGAGAATCTGATAATTTCTCATTTTCTTCGTTGCATGACGTACGTACTTATCTCCATCATGAGTAATCCTTAGCGTGTGAACTTTCTCTCGCTTTCTCTTTTTCTTCCCTCTCTCAAACCAGCAGTCCATTCACCTTCATCGCCACTGTTTCCCGCTTAAAATTTTCTCTTCATGATGTGAAGGGAAAACAATGGGCTGATGTCTGTGAATGTGTGTACCACCCGTGCTCATTTTTTCCTTTCACCTGGTCACCTTCTAATACTTTCACTCACTCTGAAAGCCTGAGCTCCATATAAAAAACTGGCGTTGTGGAAGAGCAATGTGAAATGTGGAAGCATACATGCATGAATGCGTATAATTTTTGTACCACTACTTTCTCTACTTTCACTTTGAATATTACGCGTGTAACATTGTTAGGCTCTTAGTCTCATTCACATATTTAGACAGACAAAAATATCTTTAGTCCCTAGTCGGATAAATATTTTTTCCGTTGTAAAAAGTATTAAAAGTTTGTCATATAATTTGTCAACTTTTTTGTCTGCTTGACTATAATAATAATTTGCCCGACACTATCGTTTGCCCTTCCAACTTCCTGCCTGTCTGTCTTTATTCTTCCTACTGCTTTCACTCTCTGGTGAAAGTGACAAACTGACAAGATGATAATGTACCTAAAACTGAAAGACCATTTATGATAAAAGTATATGTACCCAGGTAGGTATCTAAATAAGAGAAGCACACACCCACCCACACACACTAGGGACGAAGAGGACCACACACGAAAAACGAGTGAAAGTAAAACAAACCAAGAATAAAAACAATGGGTAATAATGGACACGCACACAAGTCATAAATGAAAACGACCTCCGAGCTTCGAACTTGCAAAGCCAAAACAACAAGTAACATTATCGCATATCGCACACGTCGTGTAAAAAAGTGAAATGACTTTAGTTTTTTTTGTTGGGAATATCTGCTTTCTCTGGAGCTCATGTTGTAGTTTTTAGTGATGATAATGATGATGACATGGATGATACGAGCTACAAGATAATTAATTCCCGAGAGGGATATACCTTTCCATTATATTCAATGCTAAAAGGTGAAACGCAGCAACACAATAACAAAATGTAAACGGCGTACAAAAAAGTTGCTTTCTTCAAATTATTTGGATGACTTAACTTTCTCTTGGTTTTTCAAGTGGAGATAAAGGTGAAAGTGATGTGAGTCGTTAAAAGTGGTATGTATTAGGTAAAAAATAAATGCTTTTCTCGTCCTGAATGTTATTTAGACGATGGTGATGATAATAGCATTATTATAAAATGACCAATAACTAAACCAGGGCAATATCTCGATAAGAAAAATTCTGGCCACTTTCAATGAAAGTGAAAGTTGGATATCAGAAGTAACGTGGAATTTTTGTTATATAATCTTGTGTGTATTTTGGAATTTCACTCTCATTTTGTCACCGTTTTACTTTAACCTATTTTTTTCTAAAGATATTCTTCTCATTCACTATTATATTATTATGGAAATAAAAGTAGAACTTGAAAAAGGATAAAAATATATAAATAAATACAAAAGCCACTTTATTCCTTTCCTCTGAAAAGAAGCAACAGTATTTCTACACGTGGAAGAATAAACAAAAAAATTTTCAATATAAAGGACGGCTATGGAGAAAACTAGCTTTCTCGTATTTGAAATTAGAATGGGATAAATAGGGTGTCGGCAGAAGAAGAGAAAACGGAGAAAGTAAATGGAATGGATAAGAATATTTTAAATGGTTTTGCAGTAAAGCACGCTTTTCTTCAGAGATACGAAGTAAGCTTTGGAGGAAAACTGTATACATGCATGAATCAGAGCTTTGCATTTCATTTTCTCTTTCTGGAGAAAGCCAGCAGACGAGAAAGGAATCTACATGAAAATAAGTAAATAGGTAGAAGAATCTGTACGCCGAAAAGAAATTCCGGTTGATTTTTTCTTCGGCTTCTTTCTATCGCATTTTATTCTTCTGTTTGCTTTATACTTTTTTGTTACGTAAAATAGTTTATCTTTTATGTGTGTACTCAACTCCTTTCTTCGTTTCGTAATCATCACCGAGCTTCCACCACAATCATCTATATATTTTTTTTAAAAAGCACAAGACAACTCCAAATGTATATAACAGATCTGAAAGGTAGTGGTGAAAGTTTAGAGTATGAATATGTTTGTATCTGGCTAATCCTCCTGTGCAATGTTTTTACTGTGCTTTCTCTACTTTCACCTTTTTACCTGTATAAAAAAGTTATATAAAAAATAGAAACACTATTTTATTATCGTATTATTATATATATTATATATTTTTGCTTTCTTTTTTCAAGGAAATGAGCTTTCTCTCACTTTATCATTATTTATGACTTTTGTGTATGTGGTCTAAAGGGAAAAAATGGTTGTGACTGCTGCTCCTATCTAGCATAAAATAGTCAAGTGTGTCTGAAAAATATAAAAGAGAAAGTATGTAGCTTTCCCATTTGGGTTCATCTTGCATCCCGCTGTTACTGCAGTTGAGAAACTGTAAAAAATGTAGTAACTAAAATTATTACGGCTGGTCTAGGAAGATGAATAGCTATATCGAATGGGGGATATGTATAATAATATGTGGAGAAAGTTTGGTGAAGGTAATGTCTGGCGGAAAAGAGGAGAAGAGCAGCAAGCAGGTAGAAAAAAAGAGACGACATGTCTCGTACTCTCGTACAGATTTGTCAAAAAATATTCTCTTTTTCTCTTTAGCTCAGCAGAACCTCACAATCTTTACAGCTCCTCTTCTCTCCTGACTTATTTTTTGGGGGCTCTGAAGTCTGGCAAAAAAGATACATTTTATGTAAAGCATCCCATTTGAATACATACATATTATAAAAATATAGTGGTTTGGATCAACTAAACTGAGAATAGTAAGTAGGTATAGAATAAAGAAATATAACTTAGTTATATGGCTATATCATCATTTTTTCCTCCTACCTGATCATCATCATCATCACGATCATCATGTAAAACCGTAACAAGAAAGGTTTATGACTTTTTCTACACCACACTTTCACCGTCCTCGTATCACCTCCTCAAGCCTCAACCTATAAAATACGCTCTTTTTATGGGCACGTACTATTTTTTCTTGTGATGATCACGGTGAAGGTGGTGAAAAGGCAGTGGTAGTGTCGGTACCTATCAATTTTTTATATCTTGTTAAGTAGCTGATGTAATATTTTATGTGATTGATCGGTTTTGTCTGTCGGTCTATAAAGTTATTACAGAGCTGGCTTTCTCTATATTGATCTTTCACTCCTGCTACTTCTCTATATTTTTATTGTTGAAGATTTTTATTGGGTTTATATAGTTTCTATTTTCATTTTTTCTAAGCTGAAATAAGACGAAAAGTACAAAGTTATTTTACATCTTTTTATTCTTTAGAAAGTGTATATGCTTTCACTACTTTCCCCGGTAAAACACGTATGCAAAATTCTAGCGCCAACATCAGGACATCATCCCATCTCATTCAAAACCCCCATCATGATCATCATCAAACAGACCAAATACTTTTATATCTTTCTGTGGGGAAAGTTACTTTTTTTCCTTTATTCCACTTTTGACACTTTGCTCCTCCAAACGGTGCTGCTTTCCCCATCATCAAGATTATCTTATGTTTTTTTCTCTGGTTTTAGGTTGTGAAAGGTGTCTAGTTCTAACATGGAAAAGTTTATTTTTGTGGGGGAAAATAGATCATATTTTGATGCATGCATGGAACCATTATCAGGCTGGTTTTGCTAGTTTGTACTTTCACTATCACATCCTTCTCATCATCATTATTTTTCAAAATGTTGATGATGATCAAGGATCATCATCTCTTCACCTTCATCATTTCCATATCGCACAAAAAAACACACATTTTACCACCTAATATTTTATCACGAGAGGAGGAGATAGGGAATGAGGAGAAAGCAAGAGAAAGTAATGAATCATCCCAACGCATTATCATTATTACTTTTTTCTGCTCTCTCCACAGAAAAAAAATATTGTGAAAAAGAGATTGCGGTTCTTGTGGTAATATTAAATGTTAGCATGCATGCATCATCCTCATACAAAAAATTCTCGCTAATGTTAATCGTCCTTTTACTTTTACATAAAAAATTTCTTATGATTTAGATAGGAAACAAGGATGAAAATATTCCTAATAGTGGTTTGGTTTATCATAAAATGTTTATCGTCATATCCGGATATAAAAACATCAATAATTGTAAAAAATAAATAAATAAGAGGAGAAAGTGACACTATTATTATTTTCAGTATATGATGTAATGTCTTTGTTTATGAGCAAATAACACTTTAACCCTCTTCACCAGTTGTAATAATGTCACTGATAAGATGATAATGTATTAATATATTATCGGTGTAGTTTTTCTTCGGCGACGATAAATATATGTTTAGATACTTATCTTTCATCTGATGATGCTGTTGATACTCAAGAGCATTTTTATTGGTCTATATCTGTTAGAGTGAAAGTACTTATGATAATAATAATATTGTTGAAAGGATCGAGTGACATTGCATTGTCTCCATCTCCATGCATCTTTCCGTGTCTCTGAAGTGCTTTCTTCCAACTTTCTCTTTCTGTTTTCACCCCGCTTGTTATTTACTTAATGTGCTGTACTTGAACAAGGACGTGCTAACGATTCCTCCTTGTCATCTCAAATATTTACGAACAATATATATTTATTCTCCAAGATTCGCAGCTTATTCTCTCTGGAGCCAAAAGAGAAAGCGGAAAAGAAAATAAAAAAAATATGTGCACACTTTACAGCTTTCGCCTTTTATGGCTGTTTGCTTCCAGGTTTTTTTAGTTGTCGTAATATTTGGGACGATTGCACTGGCACTTGGCAGTTATTCCCCAGACTCTAGACAATTGGATTGTGTGTCATAAGCTTATATATAAATGCAGGAAAAAACATAAGCGGAGATGTAGTACCGTAATATTTTTATCTGGGAAAAAGACAGGATGCAATAACAACATTATCTAGGAGACATGGGTGATGACAGTAATAATATTTACGTTTACGCTATTGATTTCAGAATAAAAAGTAATAAAAGCATATAAGAAGATTGTTAAAAGAACAAAAGAAATGGAAGATGCAGAAAATGGGATAAAAGGGATGTTTCAGCTTTCGATTTAGTTTAACATTTTTCATGTATTATTATTGGCATCAATCTAAAGCCGTTTAGTCAAAAACTCAATGGTTTTCATTGGAAAGTACAAATTACTTTGAGGCATTGTTTGCTCCAATAATTTACCTCAATATCATATCATTCTTCAAGTAGCAAATCTGCTTGGCGTTAAGGTTTAGCAACTTTTTTACCTCTGATGTTTACGATCCTTTAAGGTAATAAACCGGAAAAAATTGCTCATAGTTAGAAGCGTTAATGTTATATGGGGTCGTAAAAAGACAACTGACTATAGCACTGAGTGAGTTAAGTATATTTTTATAGAGTTGTCAATGACTTGAGTAGCCCATCTCAATTTTTGACTTAATATCTTAACGTAACCTGTTATTTTTTTCCATGGGCTAATTACCAGTTTATTACACAATTCTTGATATAGGCCATGATTCAACGTCTAATTATGCTGTAAAAGTTTTAATCATATTTTTTTCAAAGAAAACCAAACTTTCACTCTGTTTGAGTTAGTAATTAAGTTTGAACAGCTAGCACAGTACAAACCATGTTAATTCAATTACTGAAACTTCTACAACAGTTACGTAAACACTTACCTTAAATATGTCACGAAAAAGTTGTTCAAAATAAATATGCAAAAAGCTTGTTGCATATTTTTCTAGCCTTTTTCTGTTTTTATTGTGGACTATGACCTGACGGGTAACAAGAAAAGAAAAACAAATGGTAAAGGTAAATGTCGTTTAGTCATTTGTAGTTTGTTTTGTGTGTGCCTAAGACAAACTAATTAGCAGTACTTTCACGTCGTCCTCGTCTGAATGATCGAACCTATTCTAATTTATAGGGACAATTTATTTACTCTTCCAATTTGATATAAAATAGTTGTACATCCGCACCTATCCATCCTTGTCGTGGTTGCCAGTTTAACGGAAGTGTATTTATTATTGGACTCGTGCAAACCATGTTGCTCTTGAAAGGTGACAGCAAAGTAAATGTGCAGAAGAAAGAAAGTGAAGAGAAAGTAGCATTCTAGTTAACATTGAAACAATTGGACAGGCCCCACAAAAATAAATAAAAGAAAAAAGTTTCTGTTCCTGGAATGAAGAAAAAAGGAAAATAAATGAGCGGTGTATGGCAATGCTGATGGTTTGGTTGCGCCTTTCTGTTGTTGTCTTTGGAATAACAAGAATGATTGAGAGAAAGTAGGAGAAAGTATAAGTTTTAATTGGATCTCTTGTGTCATTAATAAATTATCTTTTGGTTTTTAGCAGTCAACTGGCAAATATATATAGAAGAGATGAAAATGGTGTTTATTATATGTATTACAATCTTCACACTATGCTTTTCCTTTGGGAGAAAGTATAATAAATATACTAATAAAGTGGCAATGTTTGGTGGTGGTGAAAGAGGCTAGTGAGAGAAATAACAAAAAGAGTGGAAGGGTGACAAGATGATAAATCGATAATTTATTAGAGAATGAAAGAAAGCAGAAAAAAGAATATGGTTGACTGCACTTTCTCTTTTTTGCTTTCTTCATTGATAGGGTTCATATGTTTTCTTGTAGAGGTTGATACACTTTTTGCTCTCCCTTTTTTGCTTGTTGTTATTCAGATATGAAATGGATGGGAAAATCAGTGTTGACTTCTCCTCATCGCATTAAACATGTTTTCACGCTTGATTCAGTGTGCTGCTTTCTCTTTTGTTTTCACCAGTCTCTTTATATATTATTTATATATTCTTCTTGTTCAACTTGCACAAATCAAATGAAAATTTCATTTCCTTGTACTTTTCCGTGTCTCTCAGTTTCTTATAGTCACTCCCAATCAATATATTATAGAAAAGGGCTTAGTCAAGTCAGAAAAGACTTGGGACGTGTCAACTACTAACTTACTTACAGTTACAACTACTTTCACTACTTTCACTCGACCTGTTTCTTTTTTTCTGAAGGTTTTCTCCTGCCTGTTTTTATGTTGCACACACACGTTGTAATGCTTTCACTGACTGACTCAACACATATTTTTCTGCTTTCTCCATTCATAGAATAATAATAATATATTTTTTATTCCTGATACGACAGATTACGGCATTAAAGTTGACACCAACACATTTTTTGGTGTGGGTGATATGAATACTAAGTAGATAATATGCAGCAACAGAGCCAGTACCAGTTTAAATATAACTCTTTTTCCCGCCTATCTCTCTTTCTGCAACTTTCACCGCAAACAAGTTTATGTGAAAAATGCATATTAAACAGGCTTAAAAGTAGCTTAGTCAGCAGTTAACTTATTAGCTTACTTTTTATGCAGTGCACATCAAAAGAAAAATATTTTCTCTAGAAATCATGCTATCGTTCTTTTGGAGAAAGTTGCAACTATTTACAAAGAGACGTGAACCACCACCACGCTATTTTATCGAGCTACCACGAAAACTGAAAGGATGAAAGAATGAAGATTTTTCATCTAGACTTTTCTGAGAAAAGCAAACAATGATTTTTAGGAATAAAATTCAGAATTTCAATGCTTAAAACCGTTTAGAATTGATTTTTTGGTTATTTTTCACATATTTCCCCTTTCTTTAAATCCAGTTTCTTTATATTCATTCCAAAATATCGGCTTTTAACTTATTGCATCAAGAAAACCATTAAAATACCATTGAGTTTTAGTTGCCAGTGCCTTCCTGGGAAAGTGGTACAGATTTTTCTACTTTCTCAATTTAAGTGCCTCTAAATAGACATTTTTAACTGGCCGTTTTTTCTATATTTTTTTCATACTTTCTCCCACCCACATGTACGCACACAAACGACTTACCAATTACAAGATTTGTTCCGTTTTTTAAAACATGTCATGCCATTTCATATACAAGTCCAAGCCGCAACAAGATGCTTCTCTGGACAAAACTCTTGAAAAAAGAACTTCGATTCACTCTTTTGACTCGGGTTTTGTGGCTAGTCTTGGTCGTCTTCATATATTTTTGAGGTCTCATGTTCCTTTCCGCCGTATGTATGTCTCTCCATGTAACTGCTGCTAATAGTAATATTACACCAATTTTCCCCAGTTATTCTCATGAGAGGTTAGAAAATAGAGAAAGTGGTTTTAACTGTACCATATACTTTCACTCAAATAATAGGTTTTGGTGTCTAGTATAATAGCATGTTATATTGCGATGGTTACTAATGACGGTTAGAAATGAAAGAACAAGGTTTGTCTGTGAAAAAGCACAAGTGTCCTTTTCCAACTTGAACTCAAACTTCTCTCCAGCACTAACAACAACAAGAAGGAAGAAAGAAAGCGAGGAAAAAACTTTCTCTTTTCTACTTTCTTCTTTATATTCTTCGTCGTGTGTTGGTTTTTCTTCTTTTTTAAGAGTTTTAACAGGTCTATATGATGGTGGTATAATAATAATAACAGTGTATTGTAAAAGGTTGATGGTTTCGCGATGGGGGTGGATAGTTGGTTGAGAATATTATGGTCTAACAATGCCTAATTGGGAGTTACATGGGCTCTCAAAAAGAAATGACCTATTTTGGGGTATAAATGATGGGAATCGTGATGGAGTAAAAAGAGAAAGTTGAAGAAAGTGTGGCAAAGGAAAGCCAGAATATTAAGGATATTATATGACGACGTTAAAAGAATAATAAAAAGGATCAAGTACTCCCAGACAAAATGCGTTAAAAATATAAGCCGAAAATGGTCGTTTAGGTTTTATAGATAAATATATAAATAAAAATTTTATCGAACGAATTATAAAACAGAAAATTTGTCAATTTTTGTACTTTCTAGTAACTTATCTTTTATGAAAATTAAACCTCATCAATCTGTCATCATATTGTATGCTGTTAATAATCAAAAATTCTCAAACGGATCTAAAAACAACGTTAAAAAGTGGGATCAAACAATATCAGCTTGTTGCGTTTTACATTTTTCGTATGGATTTTTATGCATTAGCTCGTTTCCTGTTTCATTTTACATTCCGCATACCGCTTACAACCGGTGAAATACTATATTTGAAACAACATGAGCATGTGAAGATGCACAACTGAAATGTGGAAAAAGGTAGTTTTCTTCACTCAACTGACTCGTTAAATTTATAAACTGTTCATCTTGGCTGACAGGTTGAGAAAATACCTTGTTTCTCATCACCAAACAAAATAAAACAACTGACTCACTTTCACTTCTACATAGGTATTTACCTTTCTCCGTTTTTTTTGTTTCCATTTCATCTATCTGTCTTCAACTCAAAGAGAAAGCAGGGAAAGTAAAAGACAAAGGAAGGAGAAAGGAGCTTTCTTCTCCTCTTCTTTTTCTTAGCTTGTTGGAATTCATGGTATAGTACAAAACGACAAGGGAAAGGGGTAAGGCTTTCTTAAGGCTTTAGTCTGTTGTGTACCTCCAAAAACTCTTCTTCGTGTTTTCTCCAAATTTTTTTCCTTCCAAATATAGAGTACAGCTCGTTATATATAAACCCAAGTTAAAAACAAGAGGAAAATAACAACAGGATCGGATCCCATCACCTCGATAGATTTATGTGTTGAGATATTTTGCAAGAAAATCGTTTTACTTTCTCTTTACTTTCACTGCTTTCTTGTGTATGTGTGTACACTTTCTTTTTGCGTGTTTTTATGCGGTGAAAATGGTGAGAAGAGGAGAAAAGGATCCTGCTGTTGCCTCCAGCATCGGTTATTATTACATTTTCTCATTTTAGTTTACATTTTTTCTCCTTGGGAAAATTGGAGAAAGTGAGAAAAGGAGATTGTTTACCTCGGTTTATGTTAGGATATTATAACATTATTATATTATTATTAAAAAGTGTTAGAAGGACTTTCACCGTTCTTCTCTCTCTAGACACGATGACGATGAAGGAACGGAAATAGGGAACATGAAAAAAGGGTTAAGAACCGGGATTTAGAAGAAAAGTCTGAAAAAATTGTTGTTTGGATGTTGTGTTGTGTGTCTAACGGAATGATTGATAAAAATGCATTCGTTTTTAGATTCTTCTTCCTTGTTGAAAAGCAGAGGCATTTTCTTGTTTGTATTGTTATTTTGTGTATAAAACGAAAGGTAGGAAGTACACATATTTGCTATTATGAAGCTAATAATATTGAATAGAAGTTGAGTCTTCTTTTTAGAGTATTTGGTTCAAAATAATAGGGAGAAAGTAAAAGAGAAAGTAGAGGGAAAGCTGTTGTAACAGAAGCGACAGAAAACAGAGAAAGAGAGGCGAGGTTGGAAGAGTTCCTGGTTTGTTGGATGGCTGCATGAGCTGCTGACTTTTATTTATAACCTTGTCGATGATTTTGGCAGTGATGAACAGCTCTAGATTTCCTTTCTCTATTCATTATTAAGTGATATGTTGGTACAAAGATTGAGGGATTTATTGTGATTGTGGCGTTTGTCTGTGCTGTCGTCCGAGACCACTCAATCCTGTTTACACTACTTTCTACTTTAAAATAAAAATGATCTTTGAATCGGACGCCGATATTCATGTTTTTAAGAAAACTTAATGAAATTCAAACATTACGCCTGTCGAATTCCCAAAAGATCATGTGAACATAACTAATTCATCTAATAAATAATATGACAATATAGTTTTACGCGCTACTTATTTCCTACCTTACAATTCGCTAGTTATAAAATTTACTGCTGCCATGAGTTTAATGTACTGCCCTGTTATATTTTTCAGTAAATATATACTTGATACCTAATATATTTACCTATCCACCCACCTATGTAATGTGCTATAACCTCTTTCTCTTTCAAGTTTCCTTCTAGCTTTTATATTCTTTAGTTTGCCTACACACAACAACAACAATGCCAGTGTTTATTGTGAAAAAGCTATAGAGAAAAGGAGGAAAGGTAAAGGTAAACTTTTTCTTTGGAATTGTCTGGCCATTTGTTGGGTAAACTGCATAAACGAATTTCAAAGTGGTTTACCTGAGCCAATTCATTTTTATAAAGGGTGATATAGCAATATTGCTTAAGTATGTATAATATTATGTTGTTGAGTTTAGGTGTGCATTGTGTACAGGTATTTTTTTCAAATGAGTTATGACAGTAAAATATTGGTAGAAATATGATGTTGATCGACCACCACGAGCCTAAAAATGAGTTTCCGATGATATCTGTAATGTTAAATTGTTTTTAAAAAATATTAATTTGGCGTTCTATTGCTTCAATTTTTGCAGACGTTTTGCGTGATATCCCAAAAGTACAATCGTCACTACATATATCGGTTCTCGTGTACCAAGTCACTGTACCTGTTGGGGCCACTGAATCCCATTCGTCGGTTCGCCATTTTTGTGATCACTCATCGCTGGTTTGATATTTTGATAATCCTCACAATCCTGGCCAACTGTGTCACCCTCGCCATGATCCAAAACAAGTTTGAGGATGATGGCGTCACCAAAGTTGTTCCTACTTATGACTATTATACTGATAGGATTGAGTAAGTTCAAACTTTCTCCAATTTACTCTTTTGCTTTATATTTTTTTTGTAAAATCACGACGCCATTCTATAATTTTAATTTTTTCTCTCTTCTTTCCAGGTACGCATTTCTGGCAATCTATATAATGGAGATGGTACTCAAGATCATTGCCAAAGGCTTTGTGATCAATAAATATTCTTATTTAAGGAATAGATGGAACATGTTGGACTTTATAGTTGTACTCTCAGGACTTGTTACGACAGCCATAGGTGAAGATAGCAAAGAGACTGGTAATCTCGAAGTCCTCCGTACGTTTCGTGTACTTCGTGCCGTCAAAACTATCTCTATTCTGCCAGGTAATAAATATCCCATGAAACATAATATCTAGACAAAGCACTTACTTAAATGCTTCTCCTCCTATTATTATAGCATAACATAACCCTTTACTTTCTCTCTTGTTCTTCATTCAGAGCTCATATACCAAAAAACATAAATACTAACCCCTTTCTCCGACTCTCTGCAAAATATAAAGAGAGAAATAGCAACAAAACAAAACGCCAGCAAAATTTTAAGCATCTGGAAAATGCGACAGTGTAAATAATGGAATAATAGTGAATGTCGAGATAAATGGTAAATGGTAAAGTTGAGAAGAGAGAGTAGCATTTTAGGTAATTACTGCAGCAGAAGTTGAAGTAGCATCACCAACAAAAAGTGTTGGTTCGTGGCGGTAAACTTGTACGAAAAAGGAAAATAGCTTGGGTTTTTACTCAAGCTGAACGTCGTTTGGTATATGCTCGCTGTTGCGTTTTTTGGATACTCGTCTTCTCTCTCAATCTGAAAGAGAGAAAGTAAAGGGTTAAAAAAACAGAAATAGAGAGTCTGTCTTTCTCTCTTTCTCTAGTAAAACTTGTGTAGTTTGTATGTTTTTTGTGCTGGGTAGTTTTTGCATAATTGATGGTAAACCCTGTTCTGTGTGTTGTTTTTTGCTCCCCACAGGGCTCCGAATGATGATTAATGCATTGCTCAGCTCCGTTGTTCAACTCTTGGAAGTCATGGCACTCACACTCTTCTGCCTCATGATTTTTGCACTGTTCGCGCTGGAAGTGTATATGGGCAAGTTGCGACAGAAATGTGTTGTTATCAAAGGTGGTCCGGTGGACCCCAACATTCACAATACTCCGATTGACCCCAATAATCCCATTCGCGATGAACTTTGGACAAAGTAAGTTGATATAATGTGAAAACTACAAAGTTATGATCTTGATAAAAAAATATGTATTAAAAAAGTAGACGACGTGGAGTTTGTTTTGTAAAATATTATGTTGGAAAAGTTGGAATAGTATGATGCCATCAAAACAAACTAAATATTTACATGTACCGGTGTACACCTCATTCAATATATTTTTTGTTCCGAAGTGAGTAATGGATATACACTGACGTATGGGATTACTTTAAAACTCTGTATATTTTTTTTCGTGAGATGCTTTTGAAGGGATTAAAAATTAATTGGTGAACTGTCGCTTTGATGTATTAAAAAGCCTATAATTTTTTTTCTGGTTTTAGCTATGTGGTATGTAAGCATGAGAAAATTTAGTAAGTAGAGCAGCGTGGTTGATGGTAATGCCATGTAGTATATATTTTTAAAAATGTAATTGAGCCTCCAGTCATTTTTCCACTCCACTAGGTCAGCACTAGGCAAAAAATAGAATTTTATTAACGAGGAGAGAGCTTAACAAACCACCTTGTCGAGTAGTTAGTCAGTGTCGACAGGAAAAAAACAATGTGGTACGAGACTACTCGACATTCATCAACTTTCTATAAAAACCGGTGTGGCGTATAAAACTAACAACTCGACTGCCAACAAGCCAAACACGCAAATTGCAAATTCAGCCCTTGTACTTGCACTTTTCTCTGTTTCTACACTTTGTACTACTAACCATACGACACATTAATAATAACAATATTAATAAATATTACGAACACAGTAATAATAATAATAATAATAATATGAAAAATTGCTGGCTTTATATTCATATTTTTTCTAGGCTGCAGTGCAGTAATGGTTTGTTATAGGGTTACGTGGTCGTGTAAAAATACCAAGTTGGTATTGTGGTATGTAAAAAAGCTATTATTTATTGTTGTGCACGTACGCAGTACACATACTAGGAATAAGCCAAAATTTAGGTGCCGGAGAGAAATTAGAGCAAATATTCAATATTTTTTACGTATTTAGTATTAAAGTATGATGGTTATAATATTAAAAGAATAGAAATTTTGTGCATGTTAAGTAATGGGACAATGGTTCTATTGTCATTGTATTTTGAAGGTACTATTATTTAATATACGTTTGACTTACATAATATGCTTATTTGAAGAGAAAATAGAGAGAATATAGTGAAAGCAATGGAAACGACGTTTTAGAGAATTATGCTATGATCATTGATTATGGTGGTAGGTAGATTGGAGGATGATACTTGATAAAATACAAAGAACCTGCATAACGAAACCACCGCCATTTTATTTTTTGAATATCCTTCTATAGAACAACAATAATCAAATTTTATTTTGGTGTTTATATAATTCTTTATGAATAACCACTATGACCATGTGACAAACAACACAACTAACTCACTTCGAAGTATTCACATCACAACACACAAAAGGAACAAAACAACAAAGAATTTCAAATTTTTGTTTAAGAGATTATGTATCATTTTTGTATCCCCCATAATTTCCAAATTTTATAAAAGTCTGTTTCGTAAACATTTTATTAAAACTGTTGATACGATGACGCGACGCCACAGCTGGGAAAATGTTTTTAGATATTACGTACGAATAGATAAATCAGATTGTGTCATTAGCTAAGTGTATAGATCTGAAGGAAGAAAAACATGAAAAAGAAAAGCGACATCATCATTAAACATAAATATGACTTTATTGTCCTGTTGCATTTTATTCTTTTTGTTGCTTATGGAATTTTTCTTGTCTGTTTTCCTATAAATATGAATAGACTCTTCCTGACAATTTCTGCGTTTATTCTTATTTTCAGTTAATAGTATGGAGCAAAAAAGTTTCTTTTTACGTTACATGTTTGTTGGGTTTTATATTGATTTATGAAAGAAAGTAAAAAAGGAAGTGAAAAGAAAGTCCACCATTCTCATCATCAAAGTTACCTTCTTTCTTCTGGAGAAATGCACTGGATGGTATGTAGTGGTGGTGGAAGGAACTAAAGAACGACAAAAGTTTTTTGGAGTTTTTAATTTGTAAAATGGATCCGGATGTTTTTACCTAGGATTATTTGAAAGGGATATACTCAGAATAAAAATATATTGTATGAGATCTGATATTTTACAGCAAAACATTTTGAAGAAAACAAGTTAAATGGTATATTTTTCAAAGGGTGAGCTCTTCTTAGGTATTTTACTTTCTTTCAGGGTATTAGTAGGTATATATTTGGGGCAAATAAATACAGCAGTATTAAAGTAAAACGTAATCTGTAGTATATGAACTATTATAATTCATGGATATAAACTCTGTTTTTATTTATGAAATGTGTTGTTCTGATCCTTTTTTTGTTGTAGATGGGTCAATGATCCACACAACTGGAAGCATCGACCGGACGAGTTTCCAGATGACGAGCCTATTCCATGTGGGAATGATTCCAGTACAAGGTTTGTGACAAGATTTTTAAAAAAAAATTTTATAAATACGAAATATCAAATATTTATTTATATTTTATTATAAATGTGTATATGTCGGGGTTAAAGTTGCTTTATTTAAATACCAAAAAATAATGTAAAGGTTATTGTTGTCAATCTTTTATGATAAACTGATTTTGTTTCAAAGGAGTAGCGGCAAAATTTACAAAGTTTTTTAGACAGATACAAATTCTACTCAGGATAATCCCCAAAATAACCCCTTGTCGTATAGTATCAGCCACTCTGGTATTAATTTGCAGATAAATTTTCCAGCTCTTAATAATATTATTATTTATAATTGTTATATAATTTTTGGGCTGTCACTTCTCTTTCCAGACAGAATACAAGTGTTTATCAGAAATGAAAGTACTGCAGTCATTAAGTATTTAGTAGACAGGATAAACGCTTTGTATACAAAGTTTTGTTTGAGAGTGAGAAATAATATGCAAAATATCACATTCTCTGGGTCTATAAATTAATTATGGATTCTCCTCACCCAACTTTTCATACGTAGGAAAGTGCAAAGTAGAAACAATATCGACGTCAAAATGGGAGAAAACCGTGCTCTAGTAGTGTTTACTCAGCACTTTCTCCGTTTCCGGTGTTTTGGGAATATAGATATTTCAGGGAAAAGGCAAAGAGGCGTCACGGCGTCTCCGACAAACATGCTTTTGAAGCATATGTGCCCATCTTACAGTCAGGTTGGTTGCTATAATAGCATTGCGGCGGCTTGCGTTTTTAGGCAACATTCGGCACACATCCGTCTTTATGACGGCAAGTTGCAGACTACTGAAGCGGATTTATAACAACCGGCCAAACTGTATCTCGGGAGTTAAATTTTGCTAAATTTAGATGCTCGAAATAAAATATTTTTGCGGTATAGAATTGTTCCAGAAAATCCATTTTGGAAAAAGGAAGGCAGATTGAAACTTCAAGTAAAAAATATTTCTCAAGAGAGAAAGAAAGGGATTTTATTCGGTTTTAGAAAGACCAGCACAGAATTCAAGCAATAACAGGAAAGATTAAAGAAAAAGGCGTGGTGGTGTTGGTTGATTGTTTCATTGTACGAAAAAGGAATGTGAAAGCAGGCCACTGATTTTACCACACAAGAGAGTGAGAGAGAGAAAGTGGTTATAAATCCTGAGAAAATCTAGCCAGGTACGATGATGTTATATGATACCCCATATATCTTCATGCTTCAAAGAGAAAGTCTAAAAGTAGCATTTATGCTTTCCATCGCAAAAACAATAGTGAAAAGTCGCAGTTGGAAAGAATATACCTAATAATATCCCTCTCCAGAGCTAAACGATATTTAACTGAGGAATGAATAAATGAATTAGTGACTGAATGAATGTGAAAAGTTTGACATAGTTTTTGTTGGAGAAAGTAAATGGGAGAAAGCAAGAGGAAAGGAGATTTTTAATGTAGGTATTTAGGTTTACAGGTTTACTGCAATAAATACTATATAATTCAGTACAACAGCTTGTAAGAGTTTCAAGCGAAGCAAGATAATCTGTTATACGCTTACATCACCACTCACTTTTGTGTTATTATTGATTTCCCCTGCCTTTCCTTCTCTCTGGGCAAATTCATTTGATTCAATTAGTTCTTCTCTCCTGAACATTCTTTTCTTTCGCTCGTCTTCTTCTTCTTGGTAGAATCGGCAGGGGATGAATGAAACACGATTATTTTCACTTTTCTTCTTTCCCGCATAATATATAGCTGTGATACGCTACAAAGAGGCACAGAAGTGGCGCGCTGATTAAAATACAAATTAGTTGTTCGGAAGGGACAGTGTGACAGACTGAAACAGGGAAACTATTATGTGCAAATATAGTTACCCTTCTTGTCTTGTAGAGAAGGCATAACAATGAATGAAATGGTGATTATGATGAACACACAAAACTATTGTGAAAGCATATAGAGCCTTGGGCTATTTATTACTATAAAGTTGATGCTGTTGCTGTGACACTACCCGCTTTATAGAAAATTGTACTGGTTTTTGGATAATATGAAGTCCTCCTGTGGTGGTCTTCAGTTTGGCTGTGGGTTCAAGGAATAAGTGCATTGTCAAGGAATCACATTGTGCCATCACATCATCAACAAGAACTTTCACTACTTTCACCACAGTAGCCACCAGCATGCACATCGTGTCGTGTGTAACGTCGAAGTAAAATAAATTGTCTCTATCCTATTTCCAGTCATTTTCATTGTCTTGGTTTGTCGAACCGAAAAGAAGCTATCTATGGAGCCATGGAGCATTGACCGTGCACAATTTACGAATTGACTGAAAGTGAAAGCATCAAACAATGAGGGAGAAAGCCGAGAAAGCTAAGCTGATAGGAAAAATTAGGGTTGAGATTGCCGCAAACTGGCTACATTTCATTTTCATTTTATATTTTATTGACCGCCATTATAATGCTTTGAAGGACTTTTTTCTACGTTGTTGCATTATAATAATATACCCGGATGAGTCATCATCACATCATCGTTGTTATATAAAATGTCAACATGTTTATTATGTACGACAGCAACGTAGATAAAGATGATATTATGATTATTGCTTATTATTGTTGTGAAGATGGGAGTTGGTAGTTTCTCTCTCGGAGGACGATATTATGTTGCAATCTTCATTTTATTACTTGTTGTTGTGCTGTAAAACGGAAAAAAGAGAAAGCTTGGGTTTGGCAAAAGCTTTTGTATATTGTTCAATGAGGTGTGAGTGAGTGAGCATAAGAATAATAATAAGCTATGGAGAAAGCAGACGTTTTTTATTGCGGTTGTTTCTCTTGAGGGATATCTTCCGACGACAATGAGAATGGCTCTTGGAAAAATAGAAATGGAGACCACAACAACCGGCAGAAAATATATTTTTGGGAAAGGGGACCATGTCGAAAGTGATGATGTTTGAAGGAAAATAAAAGAGAAAGCAAAGTAAAAGTTGAGCTGTTTTTGTGCGAGATGTGGTTAAATCCGAATATGATGCGCTTTGTAGTGTTTGTTGCTGTTCTTTTCATTTGGTTTATATTTGAAAATGAAATGGTGAGAATGCCGGCGGCTTGTATGCTGAATAGTTGGGAGGAGTGAAAGCAGAAGAAGAACAGACTTGGATGGTATTATGCTAAAACCTTGGTATCATTGTCTGTGTACTTAACACATAAGTTGCATAATTATGATAATAGATGTAAGCTGGCAGATGTTTGTTGGTTTGGGCTAATGAGCTTTACTTTTCAATGCCCTTTAGAATAATAAAAGAAACTATAGTAATTCAAAAACTATTCACAGTAATATGGAGTTACCAAAATAGTTATATATGCTACCGCATTAACAATGCGAGTAAAATGCATCTCGGAATATTAAATTTTCGAATTCCAATCAACCGATACGCAACTCGAACCTACCAGTAATAAATTCTAGCAAAACTCGTATAAAGCCTATATTGGCGTTTTTCCTTTCCAAAAACGATGCAAAATAACACACCACAATAAACAAGCATACTTCCTTATAGCGTTAAAACAACATGCTACAGCTACGCGTTGTTTACGTTTTCGTGAAAGTTACTCTTCCATTCCATAATAACCTGGTTTAATATGCCTCGTTGATTGTGTACCCTATACACTTGGATTAGTTGGATGGAAATCTAGTCCCATGTTTTTTGTTTTACTCTTTCGTTGATGTTGCCACTGCACTTATTTGTTATTTTTCAAATGCAGTTTTTATACTTTATTTACATATGAAAGTAGAGAAAGCACTGTGAAATAATGGTTTCTGTTGGTAAATAAACAGCCCGTAAATAACCCAGAAAAGAGAAAATATACTACC
>JAQFYG010000831.1:0-23691 GCA_034694325.1 Entomobrya corticalis
GAGTATGTATACCAATTTTCAGTTGAATCGGATGAAGCGTTTGGACGCTAGAGCACGAACAGAGTACAGAGTACAGAGTACAGAGTACAGAACACAGAACACAGAACACAGACGACATTTCGTCCACACATCCCAAAAAAAAATTTGCATTACCAGTATGTACCTTTGGTACATAATAAGTAACGAATTTCAAGTTGTATGGTTATATATGCGTGTGAGTCCTTCTCTACATAATAAATAATAACAATATGTTTGCTCTGCTTTCTTCTTATTCCTTCAAATTTGTATTTCTTTTCTTTTCTTCATTTTTTTGCCGGTCGACGATGACGACCAATGCTTTCTCCTCTCTTGGTTTTTGTAACACGCAAATAGACGATCAATGAGTTGAATAAGGAAGAAAATACATTATAGGAAATAAGCAGTGTTTTGCAAAGGAGAGAGCAGTATACCATATGCCGGTATGACAGAAACGCGAAAGAAGACCAAAAAGCGCACATAACATTACCATCGATGATGACTACTACTTTAAAAAAAACTTTTATACATTCCGCGATCATCATCAACGCGTTACATATACAAGCAGCAAAATACTTCATTACGCTAACAAATATGCAATATTGTATGCCAAAGTCTGATTTTCATTCCAATAGTAACACACATGCACATCCATAAAAGTTTTATGTTTTTTTCTTTGGAATTTTTGTTATTCAACCACCAGACGTACTACACGAAGCCTTATTACCGCTGCTGCATAATAAAAATGATGATGATCTGATGAAATTGAAAAAGTCTCCATGCCCTCTATAAAGATTCCCCCGTTTGTCGTCATCATCATTGATTTACATGATTATCGTTATCGAAAAAAGGCCCCTCAATCCGAAAAAAAACATGGCTATTTTTTTGCAGGAAAAAGGAAAAGAATAAAAAGCAGCTTTTTGGTCTGGAAATGTCCGTCTGGTTCTTGGATAATTGGAGCATGGTGCATTTGATGCTTTGGCAGTGGATGTAAACAAATATAATGTGTAGGCAATGCGGATTGTGAGAACTTGGAGAAATTTGTTTTAAGTGTGCATGCATGCATGCAAGCGTGTCGTTTGTAGTACCATCGAATGAAATAAACAAATGTGGAGAATAAATACATAGTTTAGCAGGCCGTTTTTCGATATTAAAGTTTTGGTATGCCGACAGGGGCGGTAGCTCTAGTTGGCGAAATGACGAACAAAGTGTAATAAATTTGTAGGTAACGGATTTGAATAATAAAGCATCTTTTCAAAAATCCGCATTTATCATAATTTTTATCATGTAACAAACATCTGTTTCATGTCATGTAAATGTAATGTGACTCATTTACATGACGATAATATGTAAGCCATGTGCCACGTGACCTATTTCTCCAAGAAAAATTTTACCTGCCTTTATGTCATTATTCTTATATAATATCCTTTCCCACAAACAACATGCTTAATAATGATATGCACTTTATTCGTGAACAAAAGTAAGAATTAAATTAAATCTACTATTATTGTTGTTGTGTTTATTACAGAACATAAAAGATGAGCTGAACCTGAAACGGGAAGACTGGGACACAAGTGCGAGACAGGTACATAAATATTATGTAAAGATAGAATGATGGAAATTGGATGGAGAGACGAAAAGAAGATAAAAGGATCAGAGCTCTGGATCTTATATGCGCTTCCTATGCAAATCGCTTTTTTATTACATCGAAAGAAAATGAACTGCTCATTTTTACTACTATTTCTCTCGTGGTGTCTGCGGCCAAGTCATTTTCAATTAATCAAAAATAACTTATAAATGCGTAACATTCCGTTAAAGTCATGCACTACCATTCATCTTGCACAGTAATATTATGCCAGCTAAACATTTAATCGAATGAGCAACAATACAATACCGTGTTATGATATAGTACGCTAGCAGCAGCAGGTAGAATAACTCCAAACGTAATAATAAAGCATGCAATTTTACTTCAAACTTTATTGTTTATTTACAACTGGTTTTCCTTTTTATGACTGCTAGGTTGTCGTTACAACGGGTAATCAACTTAAAAATTTAAATACGAATTTGCTCCAACTCCTACTTTTGATTAGTCTAGAAACTAGAAAGCATACAGCCGCTGAGCCGCTCCTTTTCATCCAACAGTTTAGCATGGCACTGTGATTCGAGAACATAAGTATAGTATCTACATAAGTGTACATAAAGAGGCTGAAACGAAATCAAGGCAAGAAGGTTTATAGTAGAAACGATATAAAACCGCATTGCTTTCTGGGTGTAAAATTTCACTAGAAAATTACAAACATCTACCCAAGCACATGGACGAATGCATCTAAGGCGTTACTAGTGGCTTGGTCCCTTTATTGATCTTCTTTGTGGTTGTTTGGAAAGACTTTTAATTACGAGTCTCCGCCAACTGTTTGTAGTAAGTATATAACTGTGATAGACAGTTGGGTTGATGAGGGTCTTGTGACCTGTCGTAATTAAAGTCATACCAACAAACAAACTGGATTTTCGGATTTTCGTTTTCTCTTTCTCACTCTCGTCTTTTGTGTTGACTTTTAGATCACCAAAAGCAAAACACAAATTTGCGAGTCCCTTGTTCATATTATTCACGTACAATGTTGGTATTAACGGTCGGTGTCAACTGTCATTTGTTGTGACAAAGACAGACAGAGAAAGATCGTGGTTGTTTGTTTCAGCTTGTTCACGTTAAATGAGCACTGTCACTAGTCACTGCAAGGGAAATGGTATCCCACAGTGATTTCATTCCAAATAGCATGTAATACAATGCAGCAATTAAAAGGGAAGCAGGAAAAATTTATTGCTTCCATAAATAGGTCCCAACAATTATGTTCATAATATTGTTAGAATAGTGTTAATAATATTATACCGTTTTTAATTCCTACTTTCAAAGATATATGGAAATCCCTCTTCCGCTCACAGCAATATAATGAGTGCTACCAGTTACCAGAGCTGCCTCGCAGTAGCATGATTGTTGTTTTGAGAATAGTGAGAAAGAGAAAAGCTGAGTTATATTGCTGGGAATTTTTAGCAATGTCAAGTAAATTCGTGAGATCTATAAATAAGTCACCAGAGTGTCCTACAGGGGTAGTTCATTGCTGGCTAGTAATATGAGTATGCCATAAAAGAACGGGATGATCTGTTGTAACCAGAATTATTTTTGCCATTATGGTTGTGCGAATTCTACTCATCTTCAAATATCATTTTGTGATAATTTATATGTACCTACCTATTTCATATTGTAATATCTGATGTAAGCTCACATGACAACAAAGAATATTTCAAAAGCAGCATGTGTGAATACCTAAAACATTTCTTTCAAGGCCAAACACATTTAAAGTATTTTGCAAATATCTGTTTGAAATCCATTTCAATTGAAAAAGACAATTAAAATAGCACATGTATAGTACATGCACACATATATGAATTCATCTGTTTTTATCGGGTTGGAAATGCAGTTTGAATTAGCTTGGCACATTTTTCAACAGAAAGAGAATAAGAGAAGCAATTTACCTTTCTGTTTTGTGTGCGGTCCTTTTGTTTTTCCCATTTCATATGTTTATTTAGAATTCATAACTGAATGAACCACAGCAGGATAAACCATTAACTGGAATGCAGGTCAACGGCTATAATTCATACATAGTAGTATTATTAAAATTCACATGCGAATTTAAGGGCGCCAATGCCAATAACCCAAGCGAAAGCCTTTCTTGCTGTTCTGGGCTATAGGGGTCGATGTAAGCGAGCCTAGAGGATGATAATGATATGCCGTTCCAGCAGACTCCTAGCTTCTCTTGTGCAGAATATTTAATAGTATTCCAATCCATTTTCCAATTTCTTCAGCTGCTCCTGGCACACACACAACAGCTTAACATTATCAACCAACGGCCAATAACTATGCGAAAGGATATTACTTTGAACTTTTTATGACTGAAAGCATATGGTAGGTATTATAGAACTAGCTTGAAGCTTTGTACATGGAGAAAAGATAATAGTTTTGCGGTCTGTTCTCATTTTTAAGTATTCACGCCATAAACAACGACATTAATACAAATATTATTATTTTCATCATCGGAATTCATAACAGCAAACAGGGGTTATGTTGTATTTTGTATGTCTCTCTGGATCCTCTTCTGAATGGAAAATGGAATCAAAATCCGCTTGTTATTGTCGAATTGCGGTCTGCTGGGGCGTTGTGGTGATGCTCTTCGCATTTAGTCTGTTCTTTGGGTTGCCGTGCCGTTGTGTTTGGCATCCCCGCTTGTTTTATAATGCACAAAGTAGTACACAAAGTTAGGGATTTGGTAAAAAAGTTTATGAAAAGTGGTTTAGCAAATATAAGTATTTACTTACACGGTAATATAATATAGTACATGAAATGATTATAATGATTACATGATATCATAATAATATGGGACTCATTATAATAATATTCATTAAAAATCGAGGAAAAGGAGTGGGGCCAGGAAGGCAACACTCCATATATTATGTTGGCTTATTATGGAGGTTTCTCTAATTCCATGGCAGATAATGTAAATACACTGGACAACTTTGTTGGATTAGGAAGGTATTTGCTATGGTAATATTACCTATGCGTTGGAAGAAATAAGCAGAAAACAGAACAGACACAGAGCTTCTATAACAACGCAATATTGTTCCATTTCATTTTATCAGCCTACTTAAAAATAATAATGCTACGGGAAATGGCTATTATGATTAGAATGACTATTATATTGGAGGAAAGAGGATGTCTTAATGGTCGGAAGACTATACTTATGCTGCAGTTGTATATTGTTATTATTAAGAAACTAACACGATAATAATGTAGAAAGAAGCAAGGGAACATCTTCTTGGCATGATATCTCTTGTACAAGAAAGCGTATGTTTAGCGTGTCAAAATATAGTTTGCTCATACCGTTGACTCGGTCCTGTACAAAGTTAGGTGACTGAACATACAATGTGGACGGTTATGATTATGAGTATCATAACTCCAGCAGTAGATGACCAGACTAGCGCATTTTCATTCCCATCTTATGTTATTATGAATTGAGGCGAATAAGTCGAATAGACGTAAAGTAGATAACATTTGGGTTTGTGTAATTAACTTTGTGCGGTGTGGGTGCTTCTGCTGCTGCTTGCGCTAAAAAACAGAAATCTACGCACCTCTGATGCGAATGAGTGTATTGACTAGAATTGAAATGAAATCGATGACAGCAACTGGGAAAAAGAGAAAGATTTTTTGTGTTGCAGTAGTAGTGCTAGTGCTTTCCTTTCTGTTTCCAAGTTGATTGTGACTAGAAAGATAATAATAATAATAATAATAATGGTGGTTGCCTTTCAATTGTTACAGCCGGAGAGCCCTCGCTGTGGGAACAAAAAAGCCAAATACAGCAAACTGGAGAATGAAAGCCCGGAAAAGGTGGTAGTTGTCTCGTCGCCAAACACCCTCTGCGTCGAATGTGATGAGAATGCTCTGTAAGTTGCAAACCTAGTTACAATAACTAAATGTTATGTAGCAAGTAAATTTATATATATATACATTAGTACACATAAACAAATTGTACAGTTAAGCTGACGGAAAAAATAGGAGGAAATACAAAGAATCGTAGTTGTTATAAAATATAAGGGACAGTCTTCGGGGTAGTATTCCTAGGGAAAATCTGATTTTTACCATTGTTGCGTTGAAACTCGGGCTGTACGCTAGCGATAAGAATAGAGAAGAGGTGAATGTAGAAGCAGGAGCCGGAAATCAGATAAAAGAGGAGGATGAAGATGAAGGATGTTGTTGCGAAAAAGATAACACACTCCAATGTATTATATCATAATAGTACACTGTGCTACAGAGATAGCAGCGCCTTGACATGATGACGATGATATGTTGCGTCCCTAGAGAGTTCATACCGGGAAAAACTGGCAAATATTTTTTACTGTCCAAAAATTTTTAAACTTTTGATAAGAAAGAAGCGAGGTTTATTTTACTCTAAATCAGTTTAGAAGCAGCTGATGCAGATTGCCTTGCAAGTTGAATAATTATTGGAGCTTAAAAAATGCCACTTTTCTATGAGCGCCATATATACTGGAATAGTTGAACTATGTAAAACAAATTTTAAATTATAAAATTCCCTTTTTTAATAATCTAATATTTATTTTATTTGGCGCATTTCAATTTTTTCTAATCAATATTTAGTAAGGGAAATGTGAATAAAACTATGATTTAGAGAAATCCCCAAACATCCTTTAAAAGTCGATAAAAAGTAAGCAATGCAATGTAACGGAAAGAAATTCTGCCGCCTTTGAAGTTGCTACTATAGATATTCTCGTGAAATCTGATCACATTTTTAGAGAAATTGAGAGAATAAAGAACAAAGATCGAGGGTATCAAATAGTTCAGAGGGGAAAATGCCCATTTTCCCACTTTCTTCCATATCCTCCAAACGTACTACATCCTTTACAATCCCAGTAAACTAGATTATAGCCTGTTTAAATTGAAAGCAAACACTTCCCTGTTCTTCTTATACTTGTTAGCGTGGTTCTTTGGAGCGACATGCGACTTTACCTAAAACAGGAAGCAAACACCAACACCGTAACTGGTACAAAGAGAATCCCCTTTTCAGTTGTGTAGCGAGCGATGTAGCACACAATAGCTAACAATAGCAAGGAAATAAGAGACTTTACAGAAAATTGGAAGATTTATTCCAGTATTTGCACAATTCTCCGTGTACTCTTCACAGCAAGCAGTGATGTAGATAATGACGATTCCTTGTAAGTTGTTCTTCCTTCCTACGTACACGTGTGTCATTGAATTGTGATTATAGTAGTGAATCAGAAGTGTAGTGGTAGTAAGCTGAAGTGGGGTTTATTTTATCAGACAAAATTAGAGCTTCAAGCAAAGAGGAAGAGGAGAAAAGGAAAAAGTAAAAATGAATGAATGAATAAATAAATAGCTTAAAAGTGTGTTTCCATTTTCCTCGTCCTCTATATCCTCTTGTCTCGGTGATGCTGGTCCGAGGGGAAATCCCGCTCTTGTTTCTTGTCGTTCAAGGAGAGAGTGAAAATAATGGGATGGATGATGGTAGTACCATGGTATCATGGAATCATCACCAAAAGACCTTGACAAACTTTGAGTACTTCGTCTTAAGCAGCCAAAATAAAAGATGGGAGATAGGCACGAAGAAAGCCAACGCAATGCAATGGTAGTAACAAAGTTAGTGAGAATTCAGAGAAAAAACGAAAAAAGTGTCGAGAAGGATGATGATATGATGGTTATTCTATAGAATACAAGTATTCCGAACTTGTGCATTGAACATTTATATACAACTAGTGTTTACTTTTGCAATTATTTTAGAATGCTGGAAGACTTTGGCCAAGAGGTGGATCTGATAGGTGGTGAGGATGGCTCCTCGCACTCCTTATTCTGGACCAGATTTAAATACGTCCCGATGGGTAAGTGTTTTCTTCTCGTTTTCTTGCTGTTTTTTTATGTTGCCCCACTTAAAGTTGTTTTTTTGCAACATCCATATATTCTTGGTAAAGACATTAATGTCAAGCTTTACAGTGCCCTTGCCATTTAAAGAGGAATGCTCACATGAGTGTGCAGTGTACAACTCTCTATTTCTTTCTTGTTGCTTTGTTTACAGGAAAGAGAGTATGGATTCTGGTGATGGTCCTGGTGATTGCGTTTATCTGTTCTCTGACAAGCCTTGTTCTTGTGTTTGTCTACGGAAAATGATTGTATACAATTTAGGTTTAACAAAGCGAATAATTATTACATAAAACAACTATATATTATTACAATACCGATTAATTTTTTTCTTACATCAAAATGCAATCAATTATTATCAACGCAAATCCACCGCTGTATGTAACTATTAAATATTATGCATTACCAACCTTCATCAATCAATGGTACTTGGAAAAACGCAACGATTTAAAAACAATATTACCTATGTCAAAAAAAATCATGTTGCAATATATATCATCAAATATTTTTAAAAATAGTTCGATCCGGTCCTGAGAAAAAGCGAATTGCTGACACGCCAGAGAAGATAAGACAAAATATATTATATAATGCGATTCATATAGCCAATAACAATAATTAGGTAATCAATATGTTTCCTTTGTAACTTTGTAGAGAGGGATATAAGAAATAGGCGAACCGTAGCTTTAAACGAGTTTTTCCCTAAGCCTGAGCATCATCATTAAATATAATATTGATAATTAGTACAGATATTTGTAAAATTATTATTTTAGATAACAAATTATATTTAGAAAATATAGTTATCTACAACAAAGTTTAATGTAAAGCTGCAAATAGTTAATTATAGTTTATTAAATGTAAAGTTTTAAGTATAATTAGTACTAATCATGCGTTACTTAAATACTTCAAAGTTCCAAAATATTTAGTCATCATTATAAGGAAAATTAGAAAATGTAACATCAGGTATGGCAGGTTAGGTAGCAGTGATCAATAAATGATATGTGGTAAAACTTTAGCCGCTAGATATACAGATGACATTAACAGACAAAAGATATTTCATCGTTTTAGTATTGAATTGGGAGAAGGAGTACGTCAGAATGTCAAGCTTCCATTATAAATTTTCAGCAATTATTCAATAATAATCAAACAACAATAAAGAAAATAAATTTGACTACTAACAATAACAACTAACTAAAAGTATCGTTATTTATATAAAGTAACATTTGAAGTAATAATTGATATTTTTGCTGGTCGTATTTACATAACTAAACTATGCATTTAATTATTTTGCCAGAAGAACCTATTTTACTATTAACATTTTAAAAAGTAAGCTAAATAACTAGAATATGACAAATTGTAATGTTAACAAACAAGAGTGATAAAAATATCTATTGATTCGTTAGGTAAAAACGTATGTAATAATATCTTTGTCCACCACCACATTACAAAAAAAACGGTTATAGTTACATCCAACCAGAAAATATTATGAGCGATGCCAAAAATATAATAACAATAAAACAAAAGAGAATGCCCATAGTTAACTTTACTAAATTGAAAATAAAAGAAATCAGCTGCTGGTCGAGATTTTATGCGTAAAAAAAGAAATCCGGAGTGAAGTTTTTTTGGAATTTTATTGTCTTTTTATGATAGCGAGGGAGGATTTATAAAAAAGATGATCTCATTTCTCTCAGCAACATGAAAGCTTTATAATTCCTTTGGAAGCCGTCACTGCTGCTGTCTTTGTTTTTCTACTTTGTCTACTCTATCGCTGTCGAAGATGATGATGACGGCGAGTTGCGACCAGCAGAGCCGTCGTAATGTTTGCCGTAGGATGGCAATAATAGCAACAATAACCTGTTAAATGAGAAGGTGGAAGGCAGTAAAAAACGCAGCGCAGTAGTAAGCGACGGATGGTGAATACATGTTTTGTTGCGTCGTGTCGTGTGCGTCGTCAGTCAACAGAACGTTGTGTTGGCGACTGGGAAATTGGAAAATAAATAAAAGTTGTAATCATTTTTTAATGTTGTTTGCTTAGCTAGCTCGGGAAAGAGTACTTTGTTAAGTTAAAATGATTACCTATTATAATATGTCGTCTCTGTTCTTGAATTGAAACTGCAACAAACAATCTCCTGTGAAAGAGATAATATAGTATGAATTACGTAAATAGTAATTTAATAATAAAACTATAAACCAGACTGTTGTGAGTAAAAACACCATACCTGGTTGGATTGATGAGTAGAAAATTAAATTTTCGTATCCTACCAGATAAAAATACGTACATATGCATTTATCTAAATAATTTTACATCTTTCTTTTATACTTTAATTTTATACCTTTTTTATTATAAGACTTGATTCTCCCATAAACAATTGTTTTAAGTTTAGCAACTAGACTGAAATTGTTATTTACATTTATAAAAACGCTATAGCATTCATGTGGTTAGTGGTTACAACAATTAAGTCATCTCATATTGCGACTAGTAAACCATAGCAAATATTTAGCAGTAAGTTGAGTAAATGTTTGAACGCTTCGTGTTGTGAATCAAACTGAAAAGATTGTAGAAGGACTAACTATATAACTGGGTAACTTATGATAGATTCAGACTCAAGAGATCAATTCAACTTTAGAATCGGTCAAATCTAATTCTCTCCTTTTGTTTAGATCAATAAGTATATAACTTTATTAACTGTTCAAACTTGAGCCAAAGTAATCCTGAAAATGTTTTATCTACAGTGAAAGCCTAATAAACATGCAACAAACCAGCAATGGCTTATGACACAAAAACTATAAATTGAATACACATTTACTGCTATATAGTTAATTGATGATTAACGCAGATAAAGTTGTTTGTTTTAGTGATAGCAAAATACACTCTATTTTCTAGGCTAAAATTAGCGTTCGTAGCTCCGTTGCACGTGTATTCTTTCGTATTATTGATAAGGACGAAGAAATCCGTTTAGATTAGCGCAGGGCTTTGAGATATTTATACAATATAGCGGTTAATAACTAATAGATTACACATTAAATTATCGTGGTAGATACAAAAATAAACAAAGAGTACTTTGAGTAAGGAAGAAGAACCTGTGCATCATCGCAGCAACAGTTTTTATATGAATGATGATAATCGTATGTAGGTAGATATATGGAAATTTCTAATTATGTTTTACAACTTCAAAGCATTTTCATTATTGCCATGATTTCTTCGTTTTCGGCTTTATCGAGTAACCATTTTTGGCTAAACAGATATTAATTTAATGCACACACTACTATCATCATAAACTTACTACTACTTTTTAAAACTCAAACTCTTGAACACCTACAAATTTGTTCTTTGTCCGTTGCCAATAATGAAATAAACCGAATTTCTTGCCCTCCTTAATCATTTCTTATGGTTTTTTATGCTTTTCGTATTTTTACAAAATAATCATGACAACATATAACTTCATAATAACTACCTAAATACCTACCCTATTTTCTATCCACCTAACTTTTTTAACTGACTACAGTCAAAAGAATTTCAAATCAGTCTCGTCGCATTTTTTTACTTTGATATAAATTAACTCAGATTTCATCGAAAATTGATTAAATTAGAATAATATATCGAAATACTCTACAAGTTAACTAATTAACTTCAATTTTAATCCAATTACATTAATTTGTTTGAAAACTTAAATTTTCTGAGAAGATGGATATAATGTGAAGCGTAAGCAATTTCGAGTGTGTGAGTGATTTATAAAGAGAAAATGGTAGACTTTACATATTTCGAATTACTACGTTTAGAATGTGGTGTGTGCGAAACTAAAATCCAATATATTATAAGTAAATAACTTACAAACTTGTGAAGTGACGTGCTGGTGATAATAGAAAATAGCCATAATAATAATATATGTAAATATGTATCAAATAAGAAGATAGGCATAAAACCGAAATATTATTCAATAATTAAGGTGTATAATAACTAACATGTTAAAAAAGAGAAAACTAATGAATAAAAAAGATTGTCCAGGATGGTTATAATATAAAAAGTATATATTTGTAACAATTACGTATCTATTTACTGGCACGGTGCTCTTTTACAGGGAAAAGGACAGCAAATAATGGTTATGAGGCCATGAGGCCATCCGAGCAGTTCTACGAAATGGTGAGAAAAAGCTGCAAAACTTACTGTCAGCATGTTCATCGTCACCTCGGTTTATCTTTGATCTTCATTTCATTGTTGTCACCCATCATTACCATCAAGCTTTCAATCATTGCATTTATAGAGTGCATTATTTTCTGCGTTGGTGTTGGTCGCTCGATATGTCCGTCCTTTTCTCAACAACGAAGTCATCTCTTATCTCCCCAAACAATGTCTCCTACGAAACAACTGGTTTTGCATACAGCCAGCTGGTGCTTCTGCTGTTTAGTTGCAATTGCATTTAGGAAAATGGCAACGCTCACACTGATCAGAATAATGATAACTATGAGGATGATGACGAGCTGCCATAGGTTACACGAGTGAGCGAGCAAGTTAGAGCTCCTCTCTATTCACCACCTCATGCCTCACCACCGCCACCACTCGCTGCTCTTGGCTCACAACAAACCTGACTCGGTTCACTACTATCTCTTTTCACAAGACGAGTTAAGATTTCCATATTTGGAAGCTCCAAAGTTGGATTGATGTTTTGTAGCTGTCATCTTACAATATTACTCATTCTTGGTATTCATTTTTATTTCACATGATATTATGCACATATGACAGCCACAGTAGATGTTATAGTTGTAGTAGTAGCAGGAGAAGAATCTGTAAGTGCAAAACTGCAAAAGCTCCTACTTTCATGAATTTTCTTACCATATTTAAATACTTCTTCTATCCATCCCCCTTATTCGCTACTACAACAATATCATTATACATTGTTCATTCTGGTACATCATCATCGTGATGATTGTACAATTTAATAAATTTAACAAATGAAATCTCAATGCAATGTTGCCGATGATGACGGTACATGGTCTATCTCTGAAGATACTTTACTTGGGTATCACAACACAAGTGGTAAATTATGATGTCGAAGACGATCAAGATGATCCCTCCACTCCACCTCCTCCTCTCACACAATTTCTGTGCATATAATATGGCATGTATATATGATGATCATGTTGCAAATGCGGATACATGAACATAAAACAAAATAAAGCAGGAGTACAAGGCTCGATGATCTTCATGGAATGTGGTTAGTTGTGAATGGGTCACCTTTCGACGATCATCTTCTTCATTTTGTAACATAATCATATAATCCCTCCTAATTGTCGTGTTTCTTGATCTGTTCAGACTAGATTGTAACGTCATCCTAATTGTGATTCTTACAAAGTGTAACATTTCAATCTGACAAAATTTCCAAAAAATAACTGAACTGTACGTTTTGAGTTGCTCTTCTCTCAAGTAAGGTCTTGAATTTTGTTGTTTCCTTTTTGTGTGTGAATATCTTTGTGACTTGGTTTTCCAAAATTCCAAAAATGTCTACAAGACGAAGTGGTAGTGGTGATAAATTCACCAAACTTATGGAAACTATCAATATATCATCTCAACCCCGTCGAGGTAGTGATGTCGGTTTAGTGGGTTCTAAGGGTTTTTACATTGCCCCACATGCCAGCGACGTCGGCAATGGACCCACAACCACGACAGTTGTCACAGGAACTACTGTTCACTCCCCAAGTTGTACGAGGGACTCTGCGAAACGAAACAGTTGTCAGCTCCACTTACCACCAACTATAATCACGGAGAGAAGGGGATCCACCGGAAACATTCTTTGGAGGAAAGGATCAGCCCCACATGCACATCAGATCCATCCCCACAATCATCTCACCGTTAACGAACAAGCTTATCAGAGACGGGGCTCTACTCCTGGTGACGTACTCTTGTTTCCAAGAAGGGACTCAAGGAAGTTTTCCACTGATTCCATCGACCTTAATGCGGATATTGCGCTGATGAATGCAAACAAATCTTGGAAGTCTAGCCAGCGAACAATTGTGGAAGAGGAGGTAAGACGAATACTTGTTGATTTCTTTATGACGATTAAGACAGATATATGCAACCAAGGTCGCGAGATTACTTATGTAAATTGAACGGAGATATTTGGTGTCATTAAAGTGTGTGCTTGTCTCTAAGTTAGAGTGGCATATGTAATAACCCTAATGACACGCTCAACAAGTTTGACTAATTTGTCAAAACATTTGTATCTTTGTCCTTATCTTAAATTTTCATCGACGCTTCTTTGACCATCATCGTCAAATAACCACTTAAAATACTTTCCATTACAACAGCTATTATCGTTTTTACCCCCTCTCTGGAGATCAACCTTCATGATAACACGGAAATTTTAATTTTTTTGAAGTGGGTGTGCGCATTACTTGAACATTCAAGTAAAAAACATCAAAATAAAGTATTCATAAACAGACTCGTCCTCACCTCACTCCACTGTCTATACATTTTTTGCAGGCAGGCAAAGTGTCATATATTTATTATTATTACCATTTCATCCATTCGTCCATCGCCATTTTAACTACACATTGTCAATATATTGACGATGCTAAAGTTAACTGCGTCACCAACAACACCAAAAACAAGATAGCAAGCGTGCAACCTGACACGACAATATTTTTAAATTAAATTTTACCTTATTTTGTTTGTTGTCAATATTCACGTGTAACACTCCCACGCGTAAATCATACAGAAGAACTTTGGAACATTCTACATGACATATACCGCATACCGCATTGTCTAAAAATTTATTAAAATTTTGCATTCTAAAATAGTTGCAACAATGTTGGTCGGGTGACGTAAAATGACACCTGAATTGTTACGGTATTTACATATATAAGGAACATCCGTGATCGGATCTACTGGGCAACTTGAGCAAGCTCATGTTGTTGTTGTCTTTTGTAGCTGTTATTGTTTATGCTCGGAGAAAAGATGCAACAATGTATGCCAAATCCCATTATTGGGTGATAATGAAAATAATAATAGAGTAGGAGTTGGGTGAGCAAAGACGATGAATGTAATAATGAGGTAACGCTCAGCAATGTTGCCTTTTACATGTGCCCAATATTGTTTTTTACACTTTTAAATGTACGAATCCTTATTTCCATGTCATATTATTATGAACTATATAGATACACTATATGAACAACAACAACAATCAACAACAAACCTATCCAAGCTTATTTGCAAGAAAAGAAGCCACAAATTCCCTTTTTTGTCGTCAGTGGATCATCTTGTTTCGTGCATGCTGACCAAATAAGGTAATCCTCGGATAAAACCTCCTATTACTTCAAACAGGCTCGTTTGCGCTCGTACCATATTCACTGCGAACAATCTCCACTGTTGCTTAATATTAATCATAAAAGATGTTGTTCATCGCCGTTATAACAGCCACGGGAAAAGTTTGTACCCACATCATATATATGTTTTAGTCACCTTTCGTTATTCTTGGCCATATCAGCCTTTTATTGGCACCACAAGAAAAAGGTGGTGATATTCAGTAATTTGGACAGCACTTTATGTGATTAGCTTTAAGCTTTGATATATTTCCCGTAAATTTAGAAAATTAATAAAAAATGCAGACCATTAGATGTCTGACGCCGTTTAATTTAGAAATTTTCACATTGTGTGGGTTTTGTAATGACAGCAATGCTTGGTTCAACTGTAATACGTTTTGTATTCAACAGTGCATCATAAATTTTCTTTCTAGGTAGCCGATTGCTCGAACGGTTAGCAATTAAGTGTTATATCATTCAGAAAATGTCTGCAAATCTGTTTACTCACTATTCCGAGTCTGATATATTGCGCTACATTTATTCTTAGTCAATGTTTTAAGTAGTTGGAACATTCTATCTCCAATAGACAGGTTCCAGAACACACAAAAAATATTGGCTCTGAAATTTAAAGAATCTCTTCACTGATGTAGAACAAAGTCGCAGGCTAAACAAACTTTCCTATTCCTCCTTTTATGTACGTGCTGCATTAAAATTCTGTACGAAATACAAAGACCAAAGGCACCGTCGCCCAGACGCAGGCGTTTACTCGTGTCTGTTTTTGCTCACAAGCTGAATGATTTGGTATTAAATAATTTTTATTTTGTAGGAGTTAATCGTAAATAAAACATGCACGAAACTTCAATACTGGAAATCAAATATCGTATAATATAATGTAACGATTTGTTCTGTAGTTAAATTTTTACGCTTGTGTTATTACTTTATTATGTCATCTTATTACTTATTACTTTATTATGTTATTATTATTATGAACAAAGTCATCACCATGACAAGAAACATGAACATTTCTCACGAACACAAGTTTCTCTTTTCTTGAACAAATTTTTTCGATTATGTCACCCTCACTAAAAGTCTTTTTCGTTTACATTATTACCTTTTTTGTTCGATTTTTTTTCAAACGACCACCAGTACCAAACGCATTGATCATCAATCATTTATGCGTTATTACTTTTGTAAAAAGTATTCCAATTTGTCGTTGTCATTGTGTGTGATATTATGTCTTTGATGTTTCTGTCATGCTCATCAATTTGTTATTTATCTGAATGCATGAAAACTTCCCATTTAATGGAATTACGTTACATTACATCGGCGTCGTGTGAGGTGGTAGGTGGATCGGTTTGGGCGGTGCAGTTGTGATTCACTTTTGTTTTGTCACTCACACAGGTCAAGTTCGCCAGAAAAAAAACTGATAAGAGCGCCGTCACTGTAAAAGTGTGTAGGTGCTGGTTGGATAGCGCACATCTACTGCATTCTAGTCTTATGTGTCATCGTCATCGTTATGTTAATGCAATATAATATAATGATGTATGACGGTGAACATTAATGATTTTAATACAAAAAATGGATTTAAAAATGATTTCTTGCATAATAATCTAACAATTGTTAAAACAGCTAGAATATCTTATCTTGAATTATATCAAAATACAAATAATGGATCCATATTCAATTCAAGTAATGAAACCAGATACCTACCCCCGAATATAACATTTCATGCAAACACTTATGGAATAGGACTAGGAATCGTGTGGAAGCTCACATCTTGGCATTGCACAGAAGTTTGTTAGGGGCCAAACACACAGTTCCCTTAACCTTTTGATATTGTTAATATTTTATTTTACTATTATAATATTGCTAAATTGTTTGAAACGGATTTCTCGATGTATTATAGCCCCTGAGACCTTTTAACCTTGGCAAATTCATGGCTACTATGAAGGAAGTAGCACGTACCAAGTCTCAAGTTTCATAAATATTTGGACAGCCAAGACATAATTTTTTGACAAAGCCAATAAACTTTTTTATGCTTCATTTAATAATAAATATAGAAGGTGAGCATGGAAAAATCTAAAATCAGATAAGAATAATAATAATACAGATGAGATCAAATATGGGCTTTGTAGTCATTATAGAAAAAAATGGCCATAAAATTTGAAGAAAGAGATCTTTTTTCTAATGTGGTTTATAAAAAATCCTACAAAGACAAAATATTATTTCACTCAATGCTTAGAATACTAATTATTTGTGATTTTTGAATCTGATAAGAGCTAAATGCATGTCTGTTTATGTAAATGATGAATTAAACATTTTTTATGCTCCAGAAAACCAGAGAACGATGGCGAAGGAGGTGGCGTTGTAGTAAAGTGGTCGTGATGCATGTTGTGTCGTCTCGTGTGCTTGGTCGGCAATTTGCTGAGAGATTTAAGTAAAACTTTTGATAGCGCATGAAAGCGATGATGATGATTAAGATGATTAGGACGTAGGTACACAGATAGTTACTCGCGTAAGTGGACATAACGAGGAGAGGGCACGTCATTACCCATTTTCGTCTTTCGTTTGTAGCTGCCTTCAGGTCCTTAGTCCTGACAGCTAGATAGGGTATTTAAGTACGGGCGTGTACTCGCTAGCATCTATCCACAGTAATTTGTAATAGTTGTTGTGGGAAAGAACAAAGCTAGTGTAATAAATTTTGTTATATGAAGAGGATTTATTATTTTTGTGGAGGGAGCCGGTCCATCATCATAATATTGAAACAATAATAAAATGAAAACAAAATAAAAATAGCAATAAAAATCTTTATAAAACGCAAATTACAAAAGAGGATGTGTACATAATGTTTTAATATTTAACTCTTCGTCCATTCGTCTTAAATACATATTTGTAATCATTTTTATAGCTTTTGCCATCTTTATCATTACTATTTATATTACATATAACTTTCTCCCTTGGTTTTTGCAGATTAAATACTGTCGATTAAAAATACGTGGGTGGTAATGGTCGGGGAACAGGTTGCCTAGTTTGTTCTACAAAAGATGATTAGTTAACTGATTTGATTTTTGTGTTTAGAAAGGAACTTGCTGTTGGCTATATATATGGCCTGCGGAGATTGTGTTAGATAGTTATTTATTATTATTGGTGGGCTTTATTATCGTAAATGGCGCTTGAGGGCTGTTGCTTTTTTCGAGAGCTTGGTCACTCTTCACACATAGATGCTAGCCGTTAAAGTGTTCAGAAAGTGTGAATCAATCGAAATGGCGATTCCTTTAAAAATCGAGGATATCGCTTCTGGTCTTGTTCGTTAATGAACAATTAATTGGGAACCTAGGAAGAATACTGATCAGATTGACTGATTTGATGGTGTTGGTGCTTTAATAACACAGTGAAAAACTATAAATGTAGAAGAAGTCCTTATCGTTGACCAAATCTTTATCAATTTTAATGAGAGCAAATTTATTTATTTTTTAAGAGGACTTTGTACGCATGGCTGGTTTGGAGATGATATGACTGCCATAAATAGTTAAATGGATATGGAATCATTATTCGTTGCTGTGACAATTTGGTCATAAATCATAATTGCCAACGAGAATACGATTGTAGGTATATCTTACAATTACTTTTTTTGTGAAGCAAACAAACTCTTACTTTCTTAAATAAAAAACGAGATTTTGTCCGTGTAGCAAATATGTAAATTATGAGATAAGATATTTTCATCTTTGCAGTATAATTTTACATTTAGACTGGATAGATTACATCGAAAATATGAATATTTAATTTCTACCATGATACGCAAGGTCAATTTTCCTTTGGTTTTAATTTGCATTCCTTTCAGTTTTTCGTTCTTTAAATCGTCTAGTTGGTATATACAAATTTAGAATCAACGTTTGCTTAGAAAACTACGACACTTCTTTTCAATTAAAAGACTGACATGATTTTGGTGTAACTGCCCTGCTTTTAAATATGATAAACATTAAATTAGTTCTAAGAATATCAGAATTATTTTCAACGATTGCGATGATAACATATTTATTTCATTTAAATGCTGAAAATTATTTCCTGAAAATAGCGATTCCATTGAATCAAACTGGGTAAAAAAGTCGACAAGGTGTGCTTTATTATTACTTCTAAGAAACAAATGAACATACTAGAAACGGAGGTCATAGGGGTGGTGACGGTGACTTGTAATAACAGCAATAATGATAATGACAAAAAACGTCCAAGCCAAAACGAGACGAGCAAAAATAAATAAATAAATTACCTAAGCAGTTTCACAAGTTGGAACAACACATTTCTTTATTTAATTTCCTTCCACTTCCAAAAAAGAGTTTAGTATTTAGTTACCTTGGGAAAGATTTAAGAAGCAACAAATAATGCACACATTCCTTACAGTTTGCGATTACAATGTCATCATCTATCACACTGTTTTCAAATGAATATTTAACCGACAGTCAACAGCTTTAAAATGTTATTCTTAGATAGCCACCCATAAAAGGGTGCGCTTATCAATAACCATTCGTAACATCAACAAAGACTTAATACAGGCAACGCGCACAAATAAGAGAACGCCATCAGAAACCTCAGTGTCGCCATCCGTCCAAAGAAATGTTCCATTCTCTCCTCAATAATGAAAATAATCAGATATTATTTTTAAAGGCCACTATACGCTAGCGATAAAAAAATCCTCTTCTATCTACAGATTATATACGGCCTCCTCCACTGTTTCCGATGAGCTTTTCTTACTTTTATCCTTGCAATCGCTTTAAGTCTCTCTATAAAGGCGAATTGCTTATTCTTATTCTCATTGTGGTTCATTTTACCACGAATACCACCACCAGTTTTCACTTGGCCTGTTAGCCAATAATTTTGTTTACTTAATTATCTGCGAATTTTTTTGATTGCCTAGTTCATTTATGTCGAAGATGAAGGTAAAAAGAGTTGCAAATAAAGTAAGTAGTGTTCGGTATAGATATGCAGATATTCTGTATATAACGTGTTGTCTCGATAATGTCCCATAAATATTTTGTTTTTCCACTTTTTACTATTGTGGTCAGCAAGCATCCTTTCTTATTGCATATTGCAGCATGGGAATTGGGAATGCGAATGCTATAAATTTGTGTTACTTGGGCTTAGAGGGTTTCGTTTTTGTTTTACTTTATGCACATCATCGCCATCACGCATTCAACATTGAGAATAATAATTTCACCAAAACGGATGAAAATTGTATGATAATGATAATAAAAACGACTAGAGAAGGAGGAGATAATGATTGACAATCAGCGACCACTGCTTCATTCATACCACGTTGATACAAATTACAGTAGTGCAATTCCAAATAAAATATTGCTACGCGAAGGCACTCAGAGTCCAACCGAAACTCATCGTGCAGTCGTGGTTTCTTCCGTTTACTTTATTGATGCTTGGTTGTCATTATGTGTGAAGTCGGTTGGCTAAAATGGAAGTAAGTAGGACATTATACCATTAAAAAAGTGTGCTCTCCATAAAGGTAATCATAAGTTGTGAATAAATATCACCGTATCACTATATATCAGCTTGCTTTAAAGTTATCGTTATTATTCTGAATGGCTAAAAAAGAAAATAATTTACGGTCAACTGATCTCAAAATGTAGCATTATTGTCACTACTCTTTCCAAAGTGATAAATAGTCAAGACGCATCACATCACATTTCATTGTTGACCACAACGTCACGACATGGCTTTCATTTCAGCACTAAAATTGATGATTACACGGATATGCGATTAATGCGATATAACAATAAAGAATGTTTGTGTACCTTCGATCCATTTCGAGTAACATATTTGCCGACAACGACAAACTCTCAGAATTGATCACTTTGGTAAACTTTTACGAATGCATGCAGTTTATGCAATGCATAAATATTCGATGGTACATAAATGAAGCCATAAATCTATTTAAAATATTAATCATTTTCTAATTGAAATTGTTTATGCAGTGCTGATTATTATCTACACGGAGTACGGAAACTGAAATACGTTTTTTATGCCATTTGCTATAAAATTTTGCGATAGTTCTACATGTAGGAAACAAGTGACATGAGAAAGTCATTTCTATAATCGTAAAACGGCATTTTAATATGAGCAGTACCACTATCCTACTGATTCCGATTCCCAAGCTAAAAGTATTCTACAATCGTAGATGTCCACTGAAGAATATTATGGACATTTTAAATAAATACTAAAGTAGTTCTAAACCAGGATTAATATCCCATTTAAAATTTAATATTTTGCATATAACGTATGCAAACCATATACTAAACCATAATCATCATTAAACTGTGATCTAGCTGTTATAAACTTGATTTTGATTTATGACACAAAATAAAAAGATAACGACAATGAAATCTGCTGGCGACGGATTTTGTTGCGAATATTTAAAAGATTTATTTTCTTTAAAAATGCGAGCATGCTCATCATGCAAATTATTTCACGCCAGAATGATTCTTCTACTGCACAATGCACAATATATGTTGTTATAAATGCCTATAGTTTCCCCATAACAAGAATGCATACATATTTTAATTTCAAAGGGAATATAGTTGATAGTAGTATAGAGCTCGTAGTTTTCAAACGTTTTGCAACGTTACTGTTTTTGCAAAAAAATTTGTTTAATAATATTTACGCATAATATCTAGGAATTTTGTGAAAAATGTGAGCTGGTAGTCACTTTGGCTTTAAAGTTGACAGTCAGATTCCGTGAAATACGGTTAATCGTTTTTGATTTAGAACGCGCGACGTCTTAATATTAGGATACTGTTTATCTTCAATATTATATTCAATTCTCATCAATTAATTAGATCTCATGCATCTAAAACAAGTACTGAGCCTGTGCAACTATAAAACTGAGAATGATCGTAGTTAATTGGAATTCATAGTTGCTAACTACGAAAGCATGTGAAATGACAATATACTTTAAATTATCTACAAAATCTTAAAAACTAAGCAAGCATCTCAAGTTTTATTCACTGATTATTGATGCTCACAAAATATTTATCAAAACTGTGAATTTATAAAACAGCAATTGCAGATAAACTTGGACGGCCATGCATATAATTTAACTTTGAATCTTTTAATAGAAACTTTATAAACTTTCCAAAAGATTCAAAATCAGAATTAAAGGAAAATCTAGTAAATTACAACGTCTGCTATACCTCATTCCTTTTCTTTTTCTTGTCACGATAAAAAGTGTAAATACAGAGAACATTTTTATGAGCTATTTAAATTCTAATAATAGGGTAGTCAAGAGGCGCACTATCGCTACCCATTAAAAGCAAATTAGCATCTTTCATGCATCACAATTTTATTCTAGTATTTAATCATTTTGAAATAATTCACAGCAGTAATCCATTTCCCGATAAATCATACCTCTTCGTCCAATAAAAATGTCTCAAATATGTAATCTGTTGTCATCACCACATCCTCATCCTCATATTGTCTGCGCGTAATTTCTTCTGTTTTACTAAAACCTACGAACTTTTATTAATAGGATAGGTACGCTGTTATCACTACTTTTATCCCATTTTTATTATTTTATAATTTTTCTCTTACCAAATAATCCCTTTAATCATTTAAATACAAAATAGGAAAGGAAAACGAAAGGAAAAGTAAAGTGATTCAGTTCACCAAGAATGAAAAAGTGTCATTTAGCATGGGACACCAGTTTCTTAAATGACTATTACATCAACATTAAAAACTACTGTTCATTTTTAACTTTCAGTTTCAGTAGTACTAAAGTGCTCATACCTTTATATTATGTATTTAAAGACAAGTCCATTTATCTTTTATTGCTCTCTTATCAAACCGAATCTACGCTTCAATAATAATGAGATAACTCAAATAATTGGAAAATTTAAAGCTTCATTAATTTTTTCCTAGGGAAAATTTCGAAAATGAAAACTGGTTGTTTTGAAGTGGCATTCGTGAAGATGTACTTAGCATATTATGGTGAATCCAATTTACGACTTAAAAATAATGCTCACACATATATATCCACCGTTGACAGCAACTTTTTGCTTATCAAATAAAACTACAAGACGAGAATTGCGCTTTTTCATGTGGTAATGGCGTTGTGATGATTTAGGGTACCTACCTTCCTACATCTTCTACGAAATATTTGTTTGTTATTGTCTGCGTTTTATTTAGGTACGATGGAATTTTACTTTCGTCTTTAACACCTACTCCAAAAATTTAGCAGCTTTATTTATGTTCTGCTGGCAATGAAAATAAAATGTATGCAGAAAAAGAAGAAGCAATCGTAGCAAGTGAATAGAGTTGAGTTTAAAAAGTGAAATACAACAAACAAAATGTACAGGAGTGAGTAACCATGACAGCATAAGAATAAATCTTGCAAAACTAGAAAAATAAAGAAGGAAATTAGATCAGTGGTTATGTTAGTAACAACAACTGAGACTGGCGATTATAGTTTGTCATCATAATATCATTCATGGTCAATTATCGAGAGAGTTTTTGTGCTCTTCTAGGATGCCAGCACAAGAGTTACCATTCATTCTTCTAGTTCTAGTCAGCATTAATTCTTTGCAGAGCACTGCATCAACAAAACAACATTGTTACCATAACCACCACAACTACCATCATCGACGTCCCCAGTCACCACCACCACCACATTTTATTTTCTCTATGCATTCTTATAGATTTTTATTTATTTATTTAGGTAGCTTATTGTTGATAAATAATGCAGTTGTGAGTTTTTGCGTCTCAGAGTGAGCGATGATGTCCAAATAGCGGACAAACTATACTAATGATCAGGGTGCCAATTCAGTACAGCTATCCTATCCATTTTTGGAGAGATCCAGGTCTTTCCTATTCAGTAACGGTTGGCT